>MU224979.1:905487-924736 GCA_018584345.1 Thuja plicata | reverse complement strand
AAGACACAACCCATATTACAAATTATTTTGAAAAATAAATAACTAACTAAAAAATAACTACCTAACTTTCGGATTTGGCTTTGGTTGAAATCCAAAACACATCATGAAAAGCTAAGATTTCTATTGAAGATAGGAAATTTGATTTCCCGAACGGTCATTTTTAGATTTTTAAAATTTGATCATCTTCAACCTCTATCGACATCATCTTTGTAGCAAGTTGAAATTCCAACATTTTCTGAAGGCTTTGATTAGCTAGTTCTATTTATTTGTGTCATAAAGCTTCCTTCCTTTCATTTTTTTAGTATGGAGAAACTTGCTTCTTGATAATAGATTGGGACTTATAAATTCTCAAAATTTAGGGTACCACCAGGTGTTTAGAACAAGAAGATTCTGACCGCGCATTAAAAGAGGTCCATGAAGGTGCATTTAGATCACACTAGAATGACTTTTCATTGGCTAAGAAACTTTTAAGAGTTAAATACTATTGGCATACAATGGAAAAAGATGCACTGCAATTTGCTAAAACATGTCACAAATGTCAAACACATGGAAACCTTATCCATGCTCCAGCCAGAGAACTCATACCATTTATAACACATTGGCCATTCCAGTAATAGGCATTTGATCTTGTTAGACAAATTTATCCTAATTCTTCAAGTGGACATAAATACAATATCATGACCACTGAGTATTTCAAAAGTTGGGTCAAAGCAGTGCCGCTAATCAAAGCCACTGGAAAATAGGTTACTATGTTCATCTTGAACTACATCTTTTGTAGGTACATGATACCCTCATCCATTTTAATAGACAATGGGGGGAAGTTCAAAAACCAAGATGTTTAAGACCTTTGTGCATAGTTTCACATCACCCAACATTGTTCTTCAATCTATTATCCTCAAGGTAATGGAAAAGATGAGTCTTAAAACAAGAACATTTTGAAAATCCTACATAGAACTGTGAGTAAGTCTGATAGAGACTAGTATTTGCAATTAAATCCAGCACTATGGGACTATAGAATAGGTATCCAGATACCAATACGAGCCATTCCATTTTCTGTAGTCTATGCTGCAGAAGCAGTGCTACCAATCAAAGTAGAAATTACTTCTTTGTGAGTATCTCTCCAAGGTCTTTTCACCGATGAACAATATTGCATTGATAGGGTTCATGCACTAGAACTGCTAGATGTGTGCAGAAAAAAAGAATTCTATCACCTCAAGGTATATCAGAAAAGGATTTCCAAAGGGTACAAAAAAATGTAAAGCCATGACAATTTCAAGTGGGGGATCTCATTCTAAGAGAGAATCAGCCAAACAAAGAATAAAAAGGCAAGTTTGAACCCAACTAGTTGGGGCCTTTTTTTATCACAACAAATTTTAGGACATGAGCTTATCAGTTAGCTACACCTAAGGGAGATGCCCTTCCTAATCCAATCGATACCCTACACTTGAAGTGGTTCTATGCTTGACATCTGGCTGAAGGGCTTGTATAGTGGAATTGATTCTCAAAAATACCAAAAAAATAAAAAATTGATCCTGAAGAAAACCAAAAATAGAGAAAAAAGAGAAATTACCAAAAAATTGAAAAATTGAAAAAGTTGCTTGGTAAAAACCTAGAAAACAGGCATCTTGGTAGCAAAAATACAAAATTGGCCAAGTGGTGAAAACTTGGCAAACATGCGTTGTTCGTACTCTATGCTCCATCTATCAATGCACTACTGATACTAATCCTTCACATTTACATCTTTGCTATCGGTTGAATATGAGTTCCTCATGAATGTCCTATCCTTGCCTAGTATTTGTCTATATTTGCATCTTAGGGATAGTCATTCTACACTAGGGGCATCTCTGCTAGCATGTTTGGTTAGTGGCTATTGGTTTCTAGGTCGCCCTAGGTCCTGGTCTAGTAAGGTTTGCCACTACAAACAATATTTCTTAATACTTGAATCAAAACATCACTATCACAAAAAAGGGTGTTTCTTAAACACCACTTTCCTGTAACTAACATCATACTATTGTTTCTCAACACTTTAATCAAACAGTATTTCTCAACACTACATTGGATTGCAATTCTTGATAATGTTTATCTCACTAACTCAGACATAAAAATGCATTGCTTAATTCCAAGTTACAATTGATGATTTCTCTACTGTGATTGAAAAATGAATCAATGGTGTTCATTAACACCACATAAGCACATATAGACTGATCTTTATTTGATTATGACTCTGTTATGTTCTAATAATGTTTCAAACTAGGGGCATGTAAACAATTATGAATTTTCTTTGTCAGATTATCAATTGTTGCTTGTTATGTCTTCCGAGTTACTTCATGATGTCTATTAAAATAAAAAGAGTCGCAAGGATAGGGGGCATAATGTTTTCTTGGTTTTCTATGTATGGTGATTTTTTCAATGATCCTATAAATTTCACCTAATTTGGATGTTTATGGTAAGAGCTTCCAACATGAGTGGATAGCCACATATATCTCGATCCTTTTTATGTGTAAACTACGGTAAGGTTGAACAAGTTTCCTTTTTTGTTTCTAATCAACTTCTAAGTAAGGTGTACGACACATTATGTACCCAAGGATATGAATATTGAAGGTCATTGAGGGTTACATATACCATATTACACATGAACAAAAGATGATTCTTCAAGAAAAAGGAGATAACTGACAAGTCATCCTGGTCTCTATGCCTTGATGCTTAGGTTTATTTTTGACATTGCATCCAATAAAAATAGTATTCATACTTTCATGATTGTTTCTCAGTATCAGTGAAATTTGTACTAGCCGATGACGTCCATTGCACAAATGCCCTATGATGATAAAATGATAAAATTTAAAAGATTAGTGACAGTTCTAGAAGTATGCATTTAGCTGCATTTAATATTGCATGATTCATTTTCAATAGCATAAGGACTTGAGCTCAAAATGATCTCCTGGTTCATTCAAAATCCAAGTTTGACTATTTCATCTATGTTACTGATATATTCATGTCATTGCATATCCATTGCATTCATTTTGCATTCATAATGGGAAAAGAGAAAATACAAAAACAAAGCATTCAAGTGTTGCATTTTTACATCCTAAGTGCATCAATACATATATTTTCATGAAGAAAATATAAAAAACATACATCTACATATCCATATAGAATCATCTAACACATCTATATATCAGTAATAATCAAAGAGAATAAATGATGTCATCACATGAATCTATTCTAAATCATCATAAAGACCAAGTATATCATCAAGTATGAATCAATCTAATCATCTATCACATACATTAAAAAGAGAACCAATAAGCATGTCAGAATCAAAAGAGGTGATCCCATATATATCTCAGTGACTATCAGATCAAAAATGTGGAAATGTTTACAATAGTATTAGCAAGATCATGATAAAACATATAAAAATGTATCAAATGTTTGTAGTACAAGAATGATCATAGAAGGATCAATACAAAAATCTCAGATATAATCACAAGAGTCATGTCTGACTACCACCCTCTCCCTGATCAGGATGAGGAGGTGTTGCATTAGCTTGGGGATGATGAGATGGTGGAGGCATAGCTCCCTCTGAATGTTGAGCTATAGTGGAATACAAGGGTGCTCTCTATGCCTATGGAACTGCAACATAGTACAAGGAAAATAATATGCAGCTCTTTATCCCTGATGTGTGGTTGTGCATGCCTGGATATCCCTCTTTGATCTCATGACAACAAGCTTCCTATCCCTATTTTCCAGTAGTGTCTCCAAAGTAGTAATGTGAGCCTTGAGCTACCCTCTCTGTCATTGTGACAATGGATCTCCATCCCTGCCCTTATCCCTACATGTATCTCTCAGAGGATGCTATCTCAGAGGTCCATCTCGCCCACTAGGTCTCTGCCCTAAATATCTCTACTGCTACTACTGCTGTCTCATTAGTAATGGACCTAGATCCATGCATGGAGGCACAAACTTGAGATGAGTGTGTCTACTCTCCACACCACCACTACCCCCGTCATCACCATCATCACCCCTATCATCATAACCATGTCTTTGATCTTTGTTCATAGGAGGGTGCCTTCCATCTCTACCACCACCACCCCTACCATCTCTCCCACCACCACCTCTATCTCCTTTTCCCCTACCTCTCACAAGTCCATCATCAATGATGTCATAGTCTAAAGCATCCTCAATGTGAGGTGCTATCTCATCAGTAGTTGTAAAACTAGAAAATGGATACTGAAGAAGATGAGAAAGATACACATCACTACACCCAACATCAGTAACATCTATGTGATAGTCCCATCCTACTACCACCACTATGTCTCCTCATCATGAATACATGCATATGCAGTAAGATCCTGAGACATGTCTTGTATCCAACTGTACTATCTGAGGATGTGTATGACAATGAATCTCTCAATAATGTATCATGTCCAACCAATAAGGTACCTACTCTGAAAGAAATATGGCATATGTTTCCTATCATAGGTCCACTCCTTACAATCTAGATATGGTCTCCACTCGACCACTGTGACATCATTGAGGACTCGCCACCAATATTCCAGCTTACCTAAATGGGGCTGCTGGATATAACCTAAATACATGTATACATACAGCTCCTCTGGTGCTTTCTGCCTATATACTATCGACCATGTTAGTGGGATGTTCTCCTAGGCCCAGATCTGTAAAATTAGAATCCGAACATTCATACTCCATGAATAATCATAAACAATCTTATGGAGCTCTTTATACATATGTGCTAATATGCAACTACCCCAGCCAAATTTGTGTGTGGAGCCAATCATCTGCTCCAACATACCAACCCATCCACACATAAACCCATGTTTTCCTTGGTTTGGCATCAGATCCCTCCTATCAAACTAGCAAGAAAAATGAGCAACCACTCATAGTGATCAATCATATAATCCCATGTTAGGTATCTTTGTACTATGGATGGATCTACAAATAATCTCTATGCAGCTACAATTGCTACAGTAGAGTGAGACTAAAACTAAGCTTCATATCCCATCACAAGAATGCATGGGATATGCCACACATCGTCAGGGGTCACTGACATCTCACTAGTTGGGAGATAGAATGTGTTGTTCTCTGAGTGCCATCTCTTAGCAAGAGAAGTCAACAACCCTTGATTTACCCTAATGTCAGGTTTTTCATGGTTCTCTAACAACAAATTACACATCATACACCAAAATCTTGGTCATACATCATTTTATCAGGCTCAAAATTAATATTTTCAAGTAGTCAACTTGGTAAAATTATGTTTTCTCTTAACACACTTTCACTTTATCTCATCCTCTAATTGATTCTTCATTGATCCAATTGACCTGTTCCATTGATCTATCATTCTAAAGAGGGATTTTATTCTATTTCCTTTGATTTCATTCCTAAGGGGGCATGATCACACTTAAAATCAATAAAATTCTTTCTCAAACAACAAAACTGACTTCATCATCAAAAGACTAGGGGCATGGTAGTTTCCTTCAATCAAGTTGGGACTATTGGATAGAAGGCTTAATGCTAAACAAGCTAGATATCTATTCCTATAATCTCCTAGACCTTTATCAAGCTCTCACAAAATTTGTATTGACATTTTTTTGATCAAGTTTGGAGTCAGTATTGTCAATTCTCGTTTGATCAAGTTCAGAATTGATACCTCACAGCTCTCACCAGCTTCAAATTGACCTTCATTCGATCAAGTTCAGAGTCAGTATTATCAATTATCATTCAATCAAGTTTAGAATTGGTATCTTTAGATCTCTATTTATTTGACCTTTGTTTGATCAATTTCAAATTTGATACTATCAGTCTTAGTTCAATCAAGTTCAAGACTGATCTCATCAGCTATATTTCATTCAATCAAGTGCAAAATTTACAAACTTTCGTAAGTCAACATCAGACATGTTAGAACTTTTTCTTCAAAATCTATGAAAACTAAATTCTACAAATCTCTCTAACCCAACAACAGATAAGAATGGAAAAAGGCTAATGCAACAAGGATTTAATCCTCCGTCACTTCGAGCTCCACAGCCTCAGGCTGGTGTACCTCTTGAGACTCACTACCTCACAGTGGATTAAGGATTCTCATCCTTCTTCTCTTTGAGCTCAGAGGCTCAGGTGGGTGCACCTATTTCATTCTCTCTTTTAGTGAATCATGGGATGATTCCCACCCATCAAAATAAACAAGACAATCATTTAATGCCCTTAAAACAAAAGGGTAAATGTTGATTAAAATGATTTTTCCACAGTTCTGGTATAAGACCAATGCCTAATCTATTGGGTATGGAGTCAAGTTGAACAGATATTAACAAATATTCAAAACTAAATACATCTAAAACCAGTAAAATACCTTACATAGTGCTTCTTTCATCACAAATACATGATCATCAGATCCACATATTCTTGACATTCTCAGAAATTATCCAACAAGATTCACTCCTTCCTTGAAGGAAACTCAAGAATAATATCACAATCTACCTTGTAGATGACAAACCAGAAATACCTTACAAGTCTAGTTCATAAGAATTCCAAAAAAACACACAGAGACATCAAGTGCTTGCAAAGAGATTTCAACTGTATTTCATTAATAAAACATTGCTTCAATATATACAAATGACAAAATACTCTAAAATTATAACACTAAACTTAACCAAAACTTGCATTAATGGAACCATGAAAATCTGGAAAGTTTCTCTCAGAAGTCAGAACCCTGTACAAAGGGAAGAATTAAAAATATAAATCCAAAGAAGAAGGTTTCAGATCTTTTTGGGAAATACCAGCTGTCTTATTTTCCCTAACAGATTTTGAGCTGAGTCATTCTTTCTCCATTCTGTTCAAATATACTTGATTCTAAACTCAAATGGATGGTAAAAATGGAATCCTTGTCTTGAGACCTTTCCAATGGTATGTTATACTTTCCATTTCTGAGAAGATTTGACCACTAAACCATTAAATCAAACTTCTTCCTTCCCGTGCACATTTAGTTGAAATTTTTGAATTTGAATGTCATATAGTTTGAACTATTGATTTTTGTTGCACAGATAATATTTTTCTCATTTCCTCAACCTAGGCCACTGCGCCACATGTCATTTTCTGATTCACCTAGAGAAGCCACCTGGGCGCCTACATCACCTGTCTCCTCCTCTTTGCCTGAGCCTGCCACCTGTCAGATTGCCAGGTATTGGCTGGCTCCAATCCTTCAATGGTCAACTTTCAATCATCTTTCCTTCAAGCCATTGCACCAACCATTGATTTCTTTGCCTCAGGATTTGTGTCCATCTTAGATGTCCTTCCTGCGAGCCTCCCACATCACCACCACCTAGGTCTGCCCCACTATCAGCTCTGCCACATGACATGCAGGCGCAATGCCTTGATGATATCCTCTATGCATCTTTGGGGTCCAAGGCATTGCACCAGCCATTGATCTTCTCTGGGATCATCATTTTCCCTTGATCTTTTGCACCTTGGGATTTGTGCACATTTGACAGTCCCCTCCACCACATCATCTGCCACCTCACTTGTGTGGGCCCCACCAAAATCTATTTGTCTTCAATGTCACCCACTGTCTAGGCACAAATATCGAGGCACCTCCTATGTGCGGGCACAAAGAGCCTCCGATCTTCACTTAAAACTATAGTGTATGTGTTAGTATATTTAAACACTGAAGATTTTCTTCACCCCACCAATGTGGGATATATATTTTTACAATTTTTAAAGTTTTCCACTCTCCTGCGTGCCAAAATATGGTTGCACCTACCTACGGTCAATGCAACACTCCATTGGCTGTGTGCACCCGCCAATGAGCCTCTTGGATCTTTACTTCATGTCACTTTATAAGTGCTTGCATATAAAACAACAAAGACTTCACTATCTGATGCATATGGGATAAATGCCCAAAGGTCTGTTACAAACTTCCACGCTGCCTACATGCAATTTTCATCACCATGTTTCTTTGATGCATTTTTAAGAACAATTCACGCGCTTTGTCTATTCCTCCAGTGGTGCTAGGAAATCATGTTTCTTTAAGGCACTCTCAAGACAAAAAAAATTCCTATGTATTTCACTAATCTCTCACGGGGAGGAGGTGGATGTTTGAGTTATCCTCTAGACTTCTGGCCATTATTTATGGAGGAAAAGAAAACCGTGCTACTTCATTCAATGCAAATTTAAAAATTTCAAACTCCAGAAACTCCACCTTCTTACCAAATAACCAACATATCTAGGTGGAACTCCAATCAACCATGAGATTGCATGTTTTTCCATGTACTCACTCATGTAAATCATCACAAGAGAATCCTCAATTATTAAAAAATAAGAGGCAAGAGCCTTCGCCAATTCTATCTTTCCAACTCTAGTTGGACCCATGAACATGAAACTGGCAATGGGGTGGTTAGGATCTAAAAGACTAGAGTGACATCAGACTACCATATTTTAGTTCAGTTGTTCGGTTCATATCATAATCACGCTCAACTAGCTGAGTCTCTAGATTTACACAAATGATCTCTTCCTTAATGGATTGAAATGTGTGTCAGAAATTTTGTTTGATATTCCCATTACTATTGTAGCTCTTCCTATTTCTTGCTTCAAGTCACATGTAGTGCACAAGCCTCCATTGTTTCCATCACTCTCCATAGGTTAATCTTCGACAAAACCTTGTTGTCTACAATCACTCGCTACAAGACCATAGTCCTTGAAAAAATATGTTGATGTCAACTTTGATATGATGTGTAGAGCATCTCATACCTTGTAGAATACTATTATTTAAATTTTATAATTAAAATAACCATATGCTCTAAAACCACATAAAATGATCATTGAACTTTGATAATAATTGTTGTGTCCATGAGCTCCTAGCTTGAATATCCTCACCCTTGCAACTCATTTTTATCTTCAAACACCCAACATAGATTTCAGTGCAACTGGATCATAAAACATTTGATTGACAACCACAAAAAATCAATCTTCCATACCTCTGCAAACTGATCTCATAAATAGCAACTGGCCTATGGAACAAGCTTTATAAACTGACTAAATGACCCCTCAAAATTTGCAAGAACTGGAGAACCTACTCATCTCCAACATCAAAGAATGGTTTCCAACTGGATTGACTTGAAAAATTTATGATTTTAAGATAATAGTATTCAAAATGAGCTAGTTCATTTATTCTACAATTAGATATGTCAAAACACATGTAAACTCTGCCCAAATGCCACTTCTGAAAAATATTGAATCAAATCCTGAGAACCCATCACTTGGCATAGTGATTCATTTAAGCATAATGAGAATGTGCACACAAGTATTTTATCTTATTCACAATTAGGTGCAAGATATCCTTGATGAAAGATAGCCATTCTGAAAAATGTGACAATTGCAAATGTACAAATTGCATTAATTATATTTGGATTTGCCCTTGTAAAAATAGGAAATTATGTATTGAGGCCTAATCACTGATCCTAGGAGTATATTTACATACAAGGAGTGTAAGGAAACAAATCACATCTCAAAACAACCATCCAACACAAAGGTACAATCCTCTACAAATGACTATTCTGTGGACTCAACTCTGTCAACACAGTCAATCTGCATAAGTTGCTTTTAGTTTTGATTTCATAAACCTAGCAAATAAGACCCTTATGATTTGAAAACCTAGAAATTGATTCATTTTCACATAAGGAATACAAGGCTTCAACTATTTTTTTCCAAGAGTCAATAGGTCTACCAACATTGCTCTTCAAAGTCACCCCTTTAGTAAATCCCATAAAACAAACATAGTAGAACTGCATAAGTTGCATTTGGAATTGGTTGAGTAAACTTACCAGAAAGATTGAACATGGTCTAAAAATATTTATCATGGATAATTTACACAATTTAAATATAGGGCAACAATCAAATCCTTCTGATCTCCAGACAGGCGCAAAATATGGGACCCCAAAGTAGGGTGCTTCGTTGTTCTGCATTTCACACTCTGAGAATCAGAATTAATTGCAAATAGAATGGCTTTGGAAAACTTGTCATATGAACTCACAGGGATCTGAAGGTGGGTATTCTAACTCATTTTCATACCCAAAACATCTTGGAACACTCCTTATATTCCAAGTATTAATCTGGCCAAAGATGCAGACCTCCAAAGTAGGTCACTTAGTAGACACTGAATACATGCACAAGTGTAGATTTAGGTAATGACCTCCAAAAGACTATCTTTAAAACACATCCAATTTGACTTATGGGAGATGAAACCCACTATAATTTATTAATTCTAGGTGATGCATATGTCCCCCAAGTGGTTTCTCAAAAAAATCTTTAGGTCTCTTTTAACATCCACTCAAAGTAGGCCTTCTCAAAATTTTTTTGGGGCAGTGACTTGTGCCTTAGGGAAATTTTTACTTAGTCACTCTAAAATTTATCCAAAATTTTTAGAGTTCCAAAAATGGCTCTAATTGGGGATGTGTGCCCCTTGTGGGCATGTAGAGGAATTAGAATATCTTGTTAGAGCAGACTGATCACAAAATAAATAAGACTTTCTCTCTTCTCTTCTTTTAAAAAACTGGGTCCTTATTGAAAACAAAATATTGCACACAATGGAAAACAAAGCAACTGTACAAAAATGAACATTGCTTAAAAAAGGCCCAAAGACCCTAAACTAAAATTATTCTTTACCTCTATCAAATATATAATTTTCATTGCCATGGACTAAAGGTAAACTGAAATTATTACTTCCAAAAAAATGATCAAACACATTGTCACAAATATTCAACACATTACATAAAAAATAATCAGCACCCTTACTGTCATTAGGCATTGGGAAATCACAAAGGTACTGAATGTTTTGATCATTATGTAACAGCAGGCTATCACATTTTTTTAAATTTCTAACCAGCTGAGGAGAAAAATACTCTGACTCCACTACATAGATGGAAACATACTGACTTCCTTAAACACATGCTTGGATATCAATTTTTTCTTTCAAATTCAACCCTATGTGTATCATACAAGAACTCAAGTGAATCATTAATAACTACAACTTGTGGCTTCATATTTAGTTCATCCTGAGAAACATCAACATGCTGAACTAGAAAAAGAAAAGACTCATTTTCTGTCTGATAGCTGATATGTCCTTGCTGATTCATTTCAATATCTTTAAAAAACAATGCATCAACACTCTTTACAACCCATTCTTGGAAAAATGAACATACCTCTGGCTGAAGCAAATAATCTGATGTAAAATTTAAAACCTCTTTCAGCTTCACATAAAACATTTCAAAATGTGGCTCCACAAATCAACAAGGATTCCATTACACCTATCCTTATCTTGGCACACATCTCCTTGATATAAATCACTATTATAGGAAATATTATCAGCATTAGTAGTTTCCTCTTGATAAAACATTGATTTCATACCATTAAAAATATCACAACTATCAATGTCGACATCAAACAAGCTGCCACCATTTCTAGTTTAAAGGCAAAATCAAACTTAATCTCCATATCATAGGAAATAGTTTCTTGAAAAATTTCATAGATCTATTCATACAAATCTGACACTGACCCATCAATATCAATTTTAGTTTCAATTTCATGGTCTAGAGGATCCATAATTTTATATTCATGATTGAGACCATCCTTTATATTACCAAGATTATTTATGGAACTGTTGATGGGACTTTGGTGACCGTGTCCGCTAGCAGATGTAAGTTGTCACCGGGTACCGACCAACTTCACCTGTAAAGGCTGTATAGGGAAATGAGATTCCCTGGGCCTCCAAGAACCTAGGAATTAGGTCTTGATGGTGCGGGGCTCAGTTGGGAGATGTGACTATTTTTGAGGGGGATAGCTGGTTACTTCAACTCATTCTCTCCAGGATTCAAGTAGGTGAGGTTTCTCCAAGCATGCTTATACTTAACAAATAAACTGAAAAATATCTTGCAGGGTTAGAAATATTCCATCTACCTATCATTATGCTGAACATTCAAAACATCAACAATACTCCAAAACACTATACTAAATACCAAAGAAACATACAACCATCAGTTCATATTTCATTAGTAGCAAGGGCAAGGAGGTCATTAATCTACTTTAAGTGTTAGAGCAGAGGACATGAAGAACATAAATCATAAAATACCATCAACTCAGAAGACAGGATGCCAACAACATCATTGCAAGAACTCTCCCTTCTTCATTAAAATTCCTTCCATCAAGCACTGGTGTGTGGTTCAATGCTGGCTCCAAGGGAGCATCTAACTACTAAAAGCTTAAATACTAAGGAGCATTGAGCTCTGCAACTGAGAAATGAAACACTACTTTTCTATTACCATGGACAAAAAAATCTTTAATTTTTCTGACCCTTGGAATGGGGCCGGACTTACTATTTATACACGTATACATCTAACCCTAACCCTAACCCTAACTTATGTTACATTTGTACAATAAAATATATTATCTGGTGGCCGGTACTACCTGTGCCACTCTACAAAAGACCTAGAGATGGAATAGGCCTGTCATGTCAGAAGAAAAAGATAGGAGAAGTGGAGTAGAAGAATCAGCCTCAAGAAGAGAGCTGAGAAGGAGAAGGAAGAAATCTGAACCTCCAGGGATTAAGGCTACATACCTCATAAATGGGAAAGCGGCACCCTACCTCCAATGTGCCAGGTGTACTTCTGAAGCGGTGCCTTGGGAAGACCATCTGTCAGAAAAATTCTTGCCGATCTGACATGCCTTGGCGTAGTTATCTATCCTCTGACAACCTTCATTAACTACTTTGAAAGTGACCGGTCAGTCTTGGGGACCGGGACATGGATTACTGAAAGAATACAAAATATAGGATCTGGGACTCTGGCATTCAGGAACTTACGCTCCAAAAGAATAAAGAATACAAAAACACTTAGGTTTTCTCCAGCCCTTGGAGAAAATTTTTTGTTGCTTATTATCGTTAAAGGTCTGGAGGAGACAGGATATTCCATCTTCATTAATATCTTTAAGGCCGGCCCACCAGTACTTGGCCACCTCGATCTGTTGTCCTAGGTCTGGAACATTTCCCTTAAATTCATCGGCCATCTTTGCCGTATCATGGCCACTGAGTACCATGTGAGTTATTCTCATAATTTGAGCTCTGTCTATTCCATCCAGGGATTGATACCTTGACTCCATTAACTCATAAAACTTCTGCAAGACATACTCCTCTGGCGTGCATGTGTCAGTGCTAAATGGATTAGCTCTGGAGACCTTCGTAACAAAAGACTTGTATAAATTAAAAGAATATTGTACTGCATTGAATTTATCACATAGAGTCCCCACTAGTTTCTTGATTACCCCCAATGTGAGGTCAAGTTTGGAGTGTTGGGTTCTCACAAAATCAAATGACTCTTCCTCCAAAATTCTAGACTCGAAGACAACTTCTTCTCAGAGGCCAATGAATTCTTTGAACTCAACTTTCCATGCCTCATAATTGTCAATGTCCGCCTCCCATATACTAATGTGGTTTTGGCCTGATGTAAGACATGGCGGGCTGCATACAGACCTGAGAGGGTGGATACCAGGAAATGCCAGACATTTCCCAACTGTAAACCGACCCATTCATCAACCGCTTGGGCCTTCTTCTTCATTGTCCATAGTGAGTCTATGTCACTCTGTGGTAGTGGTGCATCATATGTAGAGGCCTTTGGAGGAATAAAATTGATAGGCTGGGCCAGCTCAGTTAGCAACCACATGAGGTTTGTATTTTTCTCCCTTTCTGCCTTGATCTTTTGAGCCTCCTTTTCATAATGAGCCTCTACAGCCTTGGCTACATCTTTCAATAGGTCTACTTCACCCTATTTCCCTCTCTTCCCCAGAAATATCTCTGTGATGTTATAATCTATGGCCTTGGCCATTGCTTCGTCTGAGTCTAGGGAAGGTGTTTCTATCACTGCAACTATTTCTCTGCCTGGCCTGGTTTGAAGAGTGTGAATTGTCCGGGCCTTCTTGGCCTTTGGCAGGTTCTGGGCCTGAGCCATCATCTATGCCAAGGAAAGATGGGCTCTAGGTGTTGACGGGGGGCCATCCTCTTTCGGGTTTCTATCAACCATGGTGGCAATAGGGGTGGCTTGGTAGCCAAAATGTGTTCCTGTGACTTCTCCCCAACATATTGCTGTGCCCCTTCAGTATTATGAGCCTCCCCTGACTCCTTTCTTGTATCTTTTCTCTCACCGGCAATATTTTCTTTGGTGGTACCTGTATCTTTTGCCCTGCCATCTGTACCTTTAGTAATATTTGGGTCCTTGTTGGTGGCCCCAGGGTTTTCTTCTTCTTCCTTTTCTTGTTCTTCCTCAGCCTCTGTTGTTGGGATATCTTATTCTGCTGGTGTGTCCTTTGGTAGTGGGGGAGGTAATGGGCCAAGGTTTAACATTTGGGCCGCAGTGATTAACTCCCCAAAGGTTACCTTCAGGAGTGACATTTTGGAGCATGACAGTTGGGGTCAAGGTTGTTCCCAAACGTCTAGTTTCCCCAGCCGATGCCATTTTCTCACTTTGTTCCTTTTGTTGCCTGGATACTCCTGCCTCATGTATCTCTGGAACTTCGGAGGCAATTTCTTGTTCCACCTCCTTTTCTTCTTCCATCTGTTCCTCCTGCTCCTGCGTAGGTTCTTGTTTGGGAGCTTCCTCCTACTCCAATATTTCAGCCTCGGTCTGCTCAATGTCCCCCTACAAGTTTCCAAACTCGTCAGTTCTAAAAACATCATCAAATTCATCCTGGGGGGAGGGTTGGCCGGGACATGAGGAGGCTCTGGTTCCCTCTCTATCTTTGGGGAGTAGGAAGAAAGGATATCAACTTGGGGGATCTGAGGCATCCCCAGCTTTGGTTCTGTCTTTGGTTTTAAATTACGTCTCTTCTTCCTCCTGGTGACCAAAGGCGGCCCTGCATCCCTTAGGACCTGCTCCTCTCCTGGATCAACTCTAGTTTCCTTGACCATCAGTACTACTAGTGACAGGGAAGAAGGAGGACGGATGGGTCCGGTCATGAGCATCGGGGTAGCCATGTGATTAAATTCTCCCTCATCTATTGGGAGGCTGGTATTGATTGCTTTAGCTATTCTTTTATGGGGGTCTCCTACACAATTGGAGTCTCCATGATTCCCTTTCCCCTATCTCCTCCCTGTGAAGAAGTTTCGGCCCTGGGGGTTAGCTTTGGTACCGGCTGGGCAGCTCTGCGGGTACTCTCGGGGCATATTCTTTTGAAATACTCATGGCTGTGCTCAACCATGTTGCAAATAAATTACTCTATTGTGGGCCCCTCCTAGGCATTCTAGTTCATTGGTGGGAGGGCCAACTTATCAATCCCCTTTTCTTTGTATTGGGGGTCTATTATGGAGCCAACATCTCAGAAGTTATCGGGTAATCTCTGGAGCTTCAATTTGTCCATCATTTCTGCAGTCATCTGGACGTAATGCCGACTCTGGACTTCAATGTAATCCTAGAAATCTTCCCAGAAGTCCTCCATGTGGTATTGGTGGGGCTTTGATGCCCAGGAAAGTGCCAATGCAATTTTTCCATGCGGATCAAAGTTCTTCCGCGCTAGGTAAAACTCTGCTAAGTTCAAACTTTTGAGCTCATTGTCCGCCTCCTTGGCTGTGGCCAGACTGCATGAGTAATTCCCACCAGTGATTGGGAATGGAATATTTGTTACCTTCTTTAAGGAATACAAGGCATGTAATTCCATCATTTGCCTGCAGTACTCCAAGAGAATTATCTTGTTCCCATAATGTTTGGGCAACAAGTAGGGTTTCCCAGAGAAGTCTGTTACCCATATATATGTATACTGTTGGAATTGTATATAATAATGGCCATAACTTCTGACTAGATCCATCACCTCTGTAGAAAGGAAGTACCCTGCATCTTGGGTGGGTGTAATTAGGTTGTAGTAGAGAAAGGCATCGTTTACCTGGTAGAAGCTGGGGAAACTAGCCTCCCATTGAATCTATGAGAAATAATCCCAGGGGGCCTTTTGACACAGGCCGATCCTGAGTATTCCTGATGTGAGTAACCCATTGGTGTGGGGTTGTTGTTGTGCTAGGGCCTAGAGAACATAAGAAGGCATATAGAACTTCCTCTTTTGGATCACCTAGGGGAACTGAGAATCCACGTGGTTTGAAATAATGGTGGCCCAATCAAAGTACTCGCCGCCAGTGGAAATGCCGAGAAAGAAGTATTACATCCACCCTGTGAATTCTCAGGCATGTGGTTGCTCAAAGACCTGGCAAAGTGATATCATCCCCATCTGGATGCTTTCTTTAAATTTTGACTAGGGGATCTCTAGTTTCATTCTCTTGGGGTCCCTCTTTGGAGTCTTGAGCCAATGTGTATTCATGTATATCTTGGCCGCGTCCTCCAACTGCTTAAATTGCGCTAAGGCATCAGATCTGGTAACCACTATGGGGATGTCAAATTGAGGGATCCCCAACCATAACCAAAAATTTGTGGCATCAAGAGACACCATGGGGGTGGGATACCCGGTTGGTTTTGGGACTGCGAGCATGACGGCCCAGACGGAAGAGTTGTAGTGTGCCGCAAGTGTGAGAATTAACTCTGGGGCCTACACGGAGTATGGAAAATAGGCAACCTTGAGAATCCCAGAATCCCTAATGTTGATTGCCAGTGGATTCCCAGACTGTCGCTGAATGTACCTTATTTTCACCAAGGCCTGCATCTCAACCTACATTCTGATGCTGGTGTCGGGTATCAATTGAACTTTGGAATCAATCTTTGATCCCATGATAGCATTGTCCTTCACATACTTCATGGTGAGAGGAAATTTCTCTAAGGCCCTCTCCATCTTAGATATGACGGCTGCCCTAGCGACCGCCGTGGAAGGAAGTTTCAGACTCCTGGGTGGTGAAGATGCGGAAGCCTCAGACATGATGAACGTATATTGCTTTAAAAACCTGCAAGGCAAGATGACCGTCAGAATTCATAGATAAATCATACTCCGGGGTTCGGAGATCTTACCACCATGACATTTGTTTTCTTGAAAAGTTAGTTTAGGTTCACAATCCCAGAAAGATTTATATAATGCAAACTTAAGGGAAATAACCAATATCTGGGTCTGGGGGTTTTAGCATACTTAGCAAAGTAAGGTGTGGGATGGTGAAGATAAAAGACCTGTAACGCCCCGCCAGGGAACCCAAGAGAGATTAACCTAAACATGTCACTATGTGTGCTGAATAATTTTTTTTTTAAAGTTAACATAAAGAAACATACAATCATGCGGAAGCAATTACCAGTTATACACATGTCGTACACTCACATAGATTACATGACTCAAGGGTTCCATGATGTTGTATTACTTAAAGAAAAACACAACTAACATTATAACAAAATATTCCATCTGATTAATCATATCAAATACAACTTACATAACCATAATTACAATCCTCATGGATTACCATGATACTACCATAAACTCACATCCACTGCACATGTCGCAGGGTATGTGGTAATCACTCTAATCTACTTACTATTACAATTTTCAGATTAGGTATCACATGCGATACTCTAATACAAGATTTCAATAATTAAATACATAAATAATGATGAAGGAATATAAAGAGCTCATCTAAAAAGAACCATCAAGCACCTGGTACAAGGACGTCAAATCTCAATGGATAAAGAATCACTACCACCCATCCATGTGGAACCAAAAAGGTCCACCCCACCATGCTGAGGAGATAACAACAGATCCCAATTGGATATCCAAAACCAACAAGGCATAACCACTAAGCAAGGGATCTTGATAGCTCTCTAATCTAGTGTACTATTCATCATAAAAGGTAAGACTCACTAATCCAGAGGCAACTGACAACGTAGGAAATCTAGCATGTGTAAAGGAAGGTGTCATCATGTAGGTCTACCCTTAAGTTTAGCCCAGATAATCACAACGGATTTCGGCACCTAAGTGACCATACACGGAGCTAATGTCCTCTCATACTGACAAGGCCCACTAACTATGTCAGATACCTCGCAAGGCAACTAACATCTTCTCCAAACCATCTTAGCCTATACTAGAACTCAAGCATGGGTGAGGGCACATCTTATTAATTCATTTTAATATCCCAAATATGTCTTTAGTTATCACTTATTAAAAAAACTACAATAAGCAACCCCAGTAGTCTCTTACGGACACGGAACTTATTGCAAGCCACCTCCTACTACACATCTAGGTAACCTACCCTAGGCTCAAAAATCCCAACAAATCTAGCATAGGTCACAACCCTAGTGTAACCCAAATCAGTATCCCATACAACAGGAACGATCACACATAGGTACACATACAAGTACATAATTGAAAGGGTCATCATGGTCAGTTTAGGGTAATAGCAAAGAGCACACACGCCATAAAGTAACACATATATAAATTACACCCCTCCAGCCTCTGTATACATCCTAGGTCGTCTAATGCCCCCAAATAACCACATATACAAGCATAAGAGATCCATAAAATGCATAGAACTGAAAACGTGCTAAAGGACTAAAAAGTGAACATACATGGATAACATTTCCCATTTATTTAAACCATCCACAAACATACGATATACTCATTTCATCCATTAATAAATCTACATAGGAGCGTACATTAATGACATCATGACTTAATATAAAGTAAATTATTTGATTAAGAATTAACTTCACTATATGTATTAGTTCCTTAACGATAATCCCCTAATACAATTAATAGAGAAATTCGTATCTATTATGACAATGTAATTAACTATGACAAATTTAATATTAACATTAATATCCCTTTATTCATAGAAATTAATAATCATATATTGATTAAAAATAATTACTCTATATCTATCAGAAGTTTGTCATCCCACCTAATTAAAAATAATCTTCTAATCCTTAATATTCATCATAATGCCAAGTTAAACTAAAACACATAAAATAAATTAAATTAACTTAATCATAAAAGAAATTAAATTTCAATTAATAATTAAATTAAACTAATCTAATTTTAATAGAAAAAAAAATCAAAACAAAATTAATAAAATTAAAAATTAAATTATTTTAACTTTAATAAAATTAAAATTAACTAATATACAATTCACTAAAATATCAATTAAATAAACTAACTTAACATCTTTTAAAACCAAATTAAAATTTAATAACATAAAACTTTATGGGGGGGAGCGGGTCCCCCGTGCCCCCCCCCCTTTCTCCTTATTAGCCCTCGGTGCCACAGGCGGCCGGTCGGCTCGGCGGCCGTGCCTTGC
>MU224979.1:817834-862747 GCA_018584345.1 Thuja plicata | reverse complement strand
CACTCTCTCAAGATCACCACAAATAGTGTTCATAGGGCCTAATTACTATGTGAAACATATATGCAAGAAAGCAAATCTAGGTCCATTTTAGAGCACCAATTTGGAAATGTGATCTATGAAAGAAAGACACACTCAAGCTAAACACATGAGATGTTCATTTTCATTCCCAAAATCCAAATGTTATAGAGAGTAACAAAATACCTCAAATCCAAGCTATGCAAATAATTTTGTTGTTTATCTAAGCAAGTCCAAATCAGCAACAACAACAACAACAAAAATTACAAACCACTAGAAACAGTAAACATTAGTGGTTAGCATGAAAAATCAGAGATCTAATCGATATAAAAATGAAAAATAGTTCTTTGTTATGAAATCTCATGCGAAGATATGATTTCAAAACATATTTCTTCCAAACATATTAAATAAGAGGAATTTAATTAAATAAGAGGAAGAAGAAGATGGAGAAGAAGAAGAAGTTGGGTGAAATCTCTGCGTGAAGATATGACTTCAAAACATATTTCTTCCAAACATATTTCATCTTCTAAGTCTTCTTATCATTCTTCATCATCCAAATATTCTTCTTTCACTAAGTCTTCACATTCTTCTTCTTCACGATCTCGTTATTCTTCTACTTCTTCCAAGAGTCATGATTCTCTTCAAAATGCATACCATAATGAGCAACATGATAATCCTTGTGATACCTCTTCTATGAAGAAAGACATGCCTATTTATGATGACTATGACTTTGATGATACCACATATTGTGAATCTGATGACTTTTTTGCCTATTCTGATGATGGATATTATGATGAAATACATAGACATGATTATGACACTTCTATTCCTAATAGTCCTCCTCGTCATGTTCTTTTTCTTACTAAAGGGTCATCCTATTGGATAGATTGTGATGGTGATCCATATGATTCTTATTTTGAAAGAAACTTTGATGAGTTTCGTGAACAATACCTCTTTGATGCTTCTATTGAGAAAGAGAAATTTTACCGTGCTGATTATAAATGTCGATACTATGAACATCGCTCCTCTAAGCTCAGTTCTCATGCTGAAAATAAAGATTGTACTCTCAAGCAAGATCATGTTAATGATGAACCTTTTTCTTCTAATGATTCCCTTCCATCCTCTACTTCTTCCAATACTCATACATCTCCTAAAGTTTCCAAACCTTCCACAAATCCTTCATCCAACAAAAGTCCTAATGCTTTTCATGTAGTTCCCTATAGTTATCCTCAAGGGCTACCTCTTAAAGAAACTCAAGATAACTTTCACTTGGCTGCAAATACTTCCAATAATGCTAAACCTAAAGAGCCTAAGCCTTCATATGCTATAATGCCTACTTTAGCTAATCCTTTCCCATATCTTCCCAAGTCTCTCATACAATTCCAACATGCTTCCTTGTCCTTAGAAGTGGCTCCATGTCAAGAGGACTCTAAAAATGATAAAGAAAAGAACATAAAGAAAGATCAAGATCAAGAAATCTCTATGTATTCCAATCCTCTTTATGACGTCTCTTATTCATGCCATGGTTCTTTTGATCCCTTATGCCCTTTCTCATTCATTCCACCATGTCTTAAGTCTTCTCCTAAGCAAGATCAAGTTACTAATTACACCGTTGAGCTTATTGACAATCAAAACAACCTTACCAAACTTGCACTTTCCAAAGATGATACTTCCATTAAGGTTATTAAAAATGATGTTGTTACTTCCAATGTTGAGCTTATTGAAAATCAACAGAAAAATTATGCGATTATGCTATCCAAAGATCCTTGTCAAGATCAAAGTCTTCCATCTTCTTGTTCTACCACTCCATGTTCGCTTCCACTTTCTACTCTTCCTAAGTATTTTCAAGCTTCGGAAAATCCTATCAAAGAAGGTGCTCCTATTCAAGATGTTCACGATCTTATTGAAAATCCTAATGCTCACTCTAAAGATGTTGATGTCCTTGGTTGTCATATACATGCCGATGAACTTATTGATTATCCTTTTGCGTCTTCCACGTCCATCCTTGGACCTCCTCCAACAATACTAAGGGCTTCACATTTTCCTTCCATCTTGGGTCCTTATGTCCCTTCACTTTCCCCTCCTAAATCTCCTCATTTTTCATCCATCTTGGGTCCTTATGTCCCTCCATCTCCTATCTTTCCTCAAGATCAACATAGATGCATACCCTTGAATCCTTTGCATCCATCCACCCATCTAAACCAGTCATATTCTTCTTCTTCCTCCACAAGTCTGAAGTCTTTTGGAAGAAACTTGAATATTAAATACAAGAAAGAGAAGCAATACAAGAATCCATCTAAAAAAGAAGATCACCATGTCTCCTCTAATCGACATGGGGGCATAAATTCAAAAGAGATATCTAAGAAGAAAACTACAAGACAAGTATGGGTTCCAAAATCCATCATTGAAGATATCCTCTCTAAATCATCAAAAAGAAATGAAAATCCTACGATTATATGGATTCCAAAGTCTCTCTTGAAAGAGTCTTATGTTGAGAAACAAGTGAATTTGACATTCAAGCTTCCAAAGGCTTCCACTTCATCTTCTTCCAAAAATTTTCTTTCATTCCATGTGCCTAAACCACAACCTCTGTTATCCATTCACCATATTCCTTCATGTATTCCTTCATTCACATTTCCTCCATCCTCTCACCACCCTTCAAGGTGTGTATTGATGTTGATCTTGCCTTTCTTTCCATCCACCCTTTCACAATCCTTCCATTCACTATCCTTCTACCTTCTATCCTTTTACCTCATTTGTCTATTCCTCCTATCTTCCAACCTCACTCACTTTGCATAAAATCTTATCCTCCATTTTTCTCTTTCATCTTCCTTTCCCTATCGACATCTTTGAGCATATCATTTTGGATCCTTGGCATATCATGGTTTATCCTTTCAAGGAGCATTATCTAAAAAGCTTGCATTCTTTCGAAAAAATCAAAATATTCAAAAAAATAGAAAAGTGCCTCGGTGAAAACCTGGAAACAGGTGCCTTGGTAGAAAAAATATAAAAAACTTATAAAAAGTCCCGAAAAAGAAAAAAAGAAAAAAGAGAAAAATGAAACAATGAAAAGAGAAAAAATTGTAATAAAATCCAAGTGGTAAAAACTTGGAAATGGGTGCTACTTGAGGCCTTTGCACCCGACTTCTTCTTCTTCTTTTTTTCTTCTTCTTCTTTCTTCTTCTTTTTCTATCCTCCATTTGCTTTCACCCTACTTCTTCTTCTTCTTCTTCTTCTTCTTCTTCTTCTTCTTCTTCTTCTTCTTCTTCTTCTTCCTCTTCTTCTTCTTTTCTTCTAATTCAACCTTGGGGCATAATATTTCATGCTTAATGATCTACCTTGGTTTTGTGATCTTTATATCTTTCATCTTACATCAAGAACCTTATCTTTAGTTCAATTTGATCAAAATTATCAATTTGTTGTTTCTCCTCTATCTCATTTTGATTTTGATCACGAGGGGGAAGTACCTATCAAACTTCAATATTTGATTCATCTTTATCAATTATATCAGTATTTCTTGAGATTTTTATTTCTGACATGTCAATTACTTATTTCGGTGTTGACTTCATCTTTTTCAATTGTGTTTATTTTTTGTCCTGATGTGTTCCTATTTTGACCACATGTCTGGGTTGTTTTGTGATCCCATTTTGACCTCACACTTCAACTGCATTCTATGACTACATGTGTTCCCGTGTTGACCACACATTTGTCAAAGAGGGGCAAATGTATGCACCCTAAAATGGCCGCCTAGACTTTGGGCCCCATTTATCATTTTATCAATTTCCTAAATCAATGCATTGGAACATTTTCAATTCAAATCAATTTCCTTGATCAAATTGTAATTAATTCAATTATTCAATTATTTCAATATTTCCTAAGGTTTGATCATTTTTATTTAATTAAAAGATTTAATCTCCCTTTTAATGAAATTCCTGTTATTTAATTAAATTCAAATTCCCCCTTTTAATTAAATAAAATTCTTCTAATTTATTTAATTGAAAGAAAACCCCTCTTTTAATTAAATAAATAAAAATCCCCACTTAAAGCACTTTATTTGATGAAAAAGGAAATAAATTAAATGAAAAAGTAAATAAAAATCCCTTTTTCTTCACATCTTTTAAGTTGTGGGTTTTTGCCTCTTAATCATAGCCTTTGATTTTTGCCTCTTAATCTCAATCGTTCACTTTCCTTTAAAAGGAGACCTCTCCTTCTCATTTTGATAGATAGAATTTTCATAGTATTGTTATGCTGCAGGTTTGGAGAGAAATTTTGGAGGAGGATTTGAGCATTTGAGCTGGAATATTGAAACATCTCTCTTCTTGTCTCATTCTTCTTACACCCATGGCTCCTCATGTAGATTAGATTCATGTTTATTTTCATAGATTAATCTTGCATTTATATTTCCTTTCATAGATTTAGCCATGCATTGTCATCATTTAGATTAATTTCCTTTTATGCATTGCAATCATATAGAGTAGATCTCATTTTTATGCATTTGAATATCTCATTTCATGGTGTACTTGCATAGGCACTAACTAGGTCAAATATGAGGGCCTCCATTTCACACCTTTACACTCCATGACTAGAGAGTTATGGATCGATATTTGAGGCCTCATTCAACCTTGGATGGAATAATTCATATAAGTGTGTCAACATTTTAGCACACACTAGGCAGTTATGTATGTTTTTGCCTTGTATGTTTAGGCCTAGTAGGAATGGAGGATCGTCATTATTTCCCTAGAAGACAGCCGCATTGGCATCCTCAAAAGAGATGATCTTGGGTGGGTGACTGACAAATTCTAGGTTTCCCAAGAGCTTCAGAAGAGACTTCTTCTACTTGGGACAATTTAGAAAAACCTCCATCAAGGTCATGGAGGTGGTGGTTTGTTCTAATGCCTTTGTGATGTCAAATCTTCCTCCCAGGAATTGATGGCTTCCCTCAGCTGGGTCTTTCACTTGGTTAGAGCTAGAACCTCTTAGAGGGATGGGCTGGTTAGTTGTATTCTCCTGGGGAGGAGTTTCTTTGGCAGGAGGTGTTGGTGTGTAAACTGGTCCTTTACCAACCTGGCTCTGAGTGTTGTAAGGATTCTGTGGGTTGGTGAAGGCATTGGCCTCAAAGGTCAGAATTGATTCATCAAAGAATCCTTGTAATTTGGATTCTTCTTCATCTTCTCTGGAGGAGCCAAATAAGATGTTCTCATAGGTGAATGCACCGTGAGTTAGCTCTTGCACGAGAGGTTCTGGGGGAGAAGCATCATGCGATTTTTGTCTATCCAGCTGGGAGATCATGATGACCTTCTCCACCATGGCATAGTTTACCTCATTATGGGAGCCCGTGTCATGCAATCTGCACCAATTGGTCATGGGATGGAAGTCTATGACCGGTGTGAAATGTGATGGTCCAACACCACTTTGATTGGTGTTTTAGTTCAAAGGCAGACCTTCGGTGTTTGTGTTATTGTTCCATTGCTGTTGGCTGGGTTGGGGCCCATTGTTAAAGTTTCTTCCTCTGGCATTGTTGTTTCATTAGCCAAAGAAAATATTCCCTCTCTGGGAATTAGAATTCTGGGGTGTGTAGGACCCCGTCTTCAGCTGACCCATGTCCACAGTCAGGGTGGACAACATTCTCCGGAGGGATTAAACCTCGGCGGTCAGCTGATTGTTTGTGTCACAATGTGATGGTTGCTATTGTTGGTTCCCTGGGAAGGCAGCAGTATTTGTCAGAGTCAAGGGCAGCAATCCTCTAGCTGTAGATGACTAAAAGAAGGGCACTCTGGGAAGTTGTGTCTGAGGTTGTTGTGCATACTGTGGTTGATTCCAAGGGAATACTTCCAGACCCAGTATTGCCTGAGTCTATGATGGATAAACGTACCGGGCCTACTGGTCTATTGGTGATGGTGAGGGATTAATTTCCATTGCAGGGGAACCCATTTCCAGATTGGGGTTATATCCCTTGGTGTACGCGGTTCCACCAAGGATCATGTTGAAGGTCATACTCTTCCCAATCCTGCCTGGGGATTTGTTGAGTCCACAGGATAGTTTTAAGGCTAGGTTGTATTTTTTTTCCAAAGTGTCCCGGTCGCCCATGGTGGTTGTTCTCCAGAGGAGAGTAGCAATGAAGGGGTCCATCACATTGATATAATTCTGTATGGTTACTTTCAGGGATGGAATGAAAGGGCCCGTGCACCACTTCAAGGCACGCTGGAACTGATGACTGAAAGCTACAAGGGATTCATTGGGTTCCTTTCTGATGGAGATGAACTAGCTGTAGGACCAAGCTAGGTCCATGTGTATGCGGAAGGTAGCCAAGAAGGCATCCTCCATGTCCTACCAGCTGTTGATGGAGTTGGTGGGAAGGTTAAGGTACCAGTTCAGTTTGCCCTGTCCCAGGGATAGGAGAAACATTCGGGTCATAACATCTTCATGTTGGATCCGGTGTTAGTTCATTGCATCTTTGTATGCCTGTAAGTGTTCTTCTATGGTTCGTGGGCCTAAGTGCTCATATCATGGGCAGATCTTCTCCAGGTGTGAGGGTAAGCTGTTGGTTGCACCCAAAAAAGTTCCCATAGGGGACCCTATATTTCTAAAATATGCAGCCATTTAGGGAACTGGATTTTGAGCAGGTTGAGCGCTGGTTCCCAGGATTGTCTGAGAGGTTTGAATATTCTGAGGTACACTAGACCCCCAGACAATAGTGGCTGGTGTGGTCTTCAGGGTCCATTTCTTTCAAGCAGGAGGCTTGAGTTTGAAAAACCTCCCAGGGTTAGGGGATGATCTAAGGATCTTCTCAAATTTGATTGTGGAGAAAGATCCAATCCCGCTGAAGGCTTGACTCCTAAAACTATGGCTTGGGGAACCCTCGGGGGGTGTAAAATTGGAATCTTGAGAAGGGGACGAGTTCATGCCCTCTTTCTAGCACTAGTTTTTTTTTATGGGACTTTGGTGATCGGGTCCACCAGCAGATGTAAGTTGTCATCGGGTACCGGGGTACTGGCCAACTTCACTTGTAAAGGCAGTGTGGGGAAATGAGATTCCTCGGGCCTCCAAACACTTGGGAGTTGGGTCTCGACGGTGTGGGGCTTTTTTGGGAGATGTGATTATTTTTGAGGGGGATAGCGAGTTACTTCAACTCATTCTCTCCAGGGATTCAAGTAGGTGAGGTTTCACCAAGCATGCTTATACTTAACAAATAAACTAAAAAAGATCCTATAGGGCTAGAAATATTCCATCTACCTATCGTTATACTGAACATTCAAAACATCAACAATACTCCAACAAACTATACTAAATACTAAAGAAACATACAACCATCAGTTCATATTTCATCAGTAGCAAGGGAAAGGAGGTCATTAATCTACTTTAAGTGTTAGAGTAGAGGACATGAAGAACATAAAGCATAAAATACGATCAACTCAAAAGATAGGATGCCAACAAAATCATTGCAAGAACTATCCCTTCTTCATTAACATTCCTTCCTGTAAGCACTGGTGCGTGGTACAATGGTGGCTCTAAGGGAGCATCTAACTACTAAAAGCTTAAAGACTAAGGAGCATTGAGCTCTGCAACTGAGAAATGAAACACTGCTTTTCTATTACCATGGACTGCAAAATCATCAATTTCACCGACCCTTAGAATGGGGCCGGACTTACTATTTAAACATGTATACATCTAACCCTAACCCTAACCCTAACTTATGTTACATTTGTACAATAAAATATATTATCCGGTGGCCGATACTACCTGCGCCACTCTACAAAAGACATAGAGACGGAATAGGCTTGTCATTTCAGAAGAAAAAGACAAGAGAAGTGGAGTGGAAGAATCGGCCTCAAGAAAAGAGTCGAGAAGGAGAAGGAAGAAATATAATCTCCTAGGGATCGAGGCTACATGCCTCATAAATGGAAAAAGTGGCACCCTATCTCCAATGTGCTAGGTGTACTTCTGAAGCAGCACCTCGGTAAGACCATCTGTCAAAAAAATTCTTGCCGATCTGACGTACCTTGGTGTAGTTATCTATCCTGTGAAAACCTTCATTAACTTCTTTGAAAGTGATCGGTCGGTCTTGGGGACCGGGTCACGGATCATTGAAAGAATACAAAATATAGGATCCAGGACTCTGGGATTCGGGAACTTACGTTCCAAAAGAATAAAGAATACAAAAACACTTAGGTTATCTCCGGCCCTCAGAGAAACTTTATTATTTCTTATTGTCATTGAAGGTCTAGAAGAGATGGGAGATTCCATCTTCATCAATATCTTTAAGGCTGGCCCACTGGTACTTGGCCACCTCGATCTATTCCCCCATGTCTAAAACATTTCCTTTAAATTCATTGGCCATCTTTGCTGCATCATGGCCACTGAGTACCATGTGAGTTATTCTTTTCATTTGAGCTCCATCTATTCCATCCAGGGATTGATACCTTGACTCCATTAACTCATAAAACTTCCTCAAGACATACTCCTCTGGTGTGCATGTGTCAGTGCTAAATGCATAAGCTCCGGAGACCTTCGTAACAAAAGACTTGTATAAATTAAAAGAATATTGTATTGCATTGACTTTATCCCGTAGAGCCCCCACCAGTTTCTTGATTACCCCCAATGTGAGGTCAAGTCTGGAGTGCTGGGTTCTCACAAAATCAAATGACTCTTCCCCCAAAATTCTGGACTCGGAGACAACTTCTTCTCCAAGGCTGATGAGTTCTTCAAACTCAATTTTCCATGCCTCATAATTCTCAATGTCTGCCTCCCATATACTGATGGTGGTTTCGGCCTGATGCAAGACATGGTGGGCTGCATACAGATCTGGGAGGGTGGATACCAAGAAATGCCAAACATTTCCCAACTATAAAGTGACCCACTCATCAACCTCTTGGGCCTTCTTCTTCATTGCCCGCAGTGAGTCTATGTCGCTCTATAGTAGTGGCGCATAAGATGTAGAGGCCTCTAGAGGAATAACACTGATAGGCTGGGCCAGCTCAGTTAGCAACCCCATGAGGTTTGCATTTTTCTCCTTTTTTGTATTCAGCTTTTGAGCCTCCTTTTCATGATGAGCCTCTATCACCTTGGATGCCTCTTTCAATACGTCTACTTCACCCTGTTTCACTCTCTTCCCCAATGATATCTCTGTGATGTTATAATTTGCAACCTTGGCCATTACTTTGTTTGAGTCTGGGGAAGGTGTTTCTATCACTGCAACTATTTCTCCACCTGACCCAGTTTGAAGAGTGTGAACCATCTAGTCCTTCTTGGCCTTTGGCGGGTTCTGGGCCTGAGCCATCATCTCTGCCAAGGAAAGATGGGCTCTAGCTGTTGATGGGGGTGCCTTCCTCTTTTAGGTTTCTATCAACCATGATGGCGGTAGGGGTGGCTTGGTAGCCAAAATGTGTTCCTGTGACTTCTCCCCAACATCTTGTTGTGCCCCTTCAGTATTATGAGCCTCCCCCAGCTCCTTTCCTGTATCTTCTATCACACCGGAAATATTTTCTTTGGTGGTACCTGTATCTTTTGCCCCGCCATTTGTACCTTTAGTAATATCTGGGTCCTTGTTGGTGGACCTAGGGTTTTCTTATTCTTCCTTTTCCTATTCTTCCTTAGCCTCTGTTGCTGGGATATCTTCTTCTGCTGGTGTGCCCTTTGGTAGTGGGGGAGGCAATGGGCCAAGGTTTAACGTTTGGGCCACAGTGATTACCTCCCCAAAGGTTACCTTTAGGAATGACATTTGGAGCATGATAGTTGGGGTCACGGTTGTTCTTGAAGGTTCAGTTTTCCTAGCCGATGCCATTTGCTCACTTTGTTCATTTTGTTGCCCTAATACTCCTACATCCTGTATCTCCAGAACTTCAAAGGAAATTTCTTGTTCCACCTCCTTTTCTTCTTCCATCTGTTCCTCCTGCTCCTGCGTAGGTTCTTGTTCGGGAGCTTCCTCCTGCTCTAGGATTTTAGCCTCAGTTTGCTCAATGTCCCCCTGCAAGTTTCCAAACTTGTCAGTTCTAAAAAAATCATCAAATTCATCCTGGGGGGAGGGTTGGCTAGGACATGAGCAGGCTCTGGTTCCCTCTCTGGCTCTCGGGAGTTGGAAGAAAGGATTTCAACTTGGGGGATCTGAGGCATCCCCAATTCTAGCTCTATCTTTGGTTTCAGATTAAGTCTCTTCTTCCGCCTGGTGACCAAAGGTGGCCATGCATCCCTTAGGACCTGCTCCTCTCCCATATCCACTCTGTTTGCCTTGACCATCAGTGCTACTAGTGACGGGGAAGAAGGAGGACGGATGGGTCTGGTCATGAGCACTGGGGTAGCCAACCATGTGATTAAATTCTCCCTCATCTTCTGGGAGGTCGCTATTGATTGATTTAGCTATTCTTTTATGGGGGTCTCCTGCATAGTTGGAGTCTCCATGATTCCTTTCCCCCTATCTCCTCCCTGTGAAGAAGTTCTAGCCCCAGGGGTTAGCTTTGGTACCGGCTGGGCAGCTCTATGGGTACTCCCGGGGCATTTTAATTTTGAAATAATCATGGCTATGCTCGACCACATTATGAGTAAATTCCTCTATGGTGGGCCCCTCCTGGGTATTCCAGTTCACCGATGGTAGGGACAACTTATCGATCCCCTTTGCTTTGTATTGGGGGTCTATTATGGAGCCGACATCTGAGAAGTTATCGAGGAATATCTGGAGCTTCAATCTATCCATCATTCCTATAGTCATCCAGACGTAATGCCCGCTCTGAACATCAATGTCATCCTGGAAATCTTCCCAGAAGTCCTCCATGTGGTATTGGTGGGGCTCTAATGCCCAGGGAAGTGCCTACTCAATTTTTCCATGCGGATCAAAGTTCTTTCGTGCTAGGTAAAACTCTGCTAAGTTCAAGCTTTTGAGCTCGTTGTCCGCCTCCTTGGCTACGACCAGACTACATGAGTAATTTGCACAAGTGATTGGGAATGGAATAATTGTTACCTTCTTTAAGGCATATAAGGCATATAATTCTATCATTTCCCTACAGTACTCCAAGAGAATTATCTTGTTCCCATAATGTTTGGGCAACAAGTAGGGTTTCCCGGAGAAGCCGGTTACCCTTATATATGTATGCTGCTGGAATTGTATATAATAATGGCCATAACTTCTAACCAGATCCATCACCTCTATAGAAAGGTAGTACCCTACATCCTGGGTGGGTGTAAGTAGGTTGTAGCAGATAAAGGCATTGTTTACCTGGCAGAAGCTGGGGAAACTAGCCTCCCATTGAATCTATGGGAAATAATCCTAGGGGGCCTTCTAACCTGGGCTGATCCTGAGTACTCCTGATGTGAGTAACCCAGTGGTGTGGGGTCATTGTTGTGCTAGGGCCCAGAGAACATAAGAAGTCATATAGAACTTCCTCTTTTGGACCACCTAGAGGAACTGAGAATCCACGTGGTTTGAAATAATGGCGGCCTAATCAAAGTACTCCCCACTGGTGGAAATGCCAAGTAAGAAGTAGTACATCCACCCTATGAATTCTTGGGCATGTGGTTGCTCGAAGACCCAGAAAGTGCTATCATCCCCATCTAGATGCTTTGTTTAAATTCTAACTGGGGGATCTCTATTTTAATTCTCTTGGGGTCCCTCTTCAGAGTCTTGAGCCAATGCGTATTCATGTATATCTAGGTCGCGTCCTCCAACTACTTAAATTGCACTAAGGAATAAAATTTGGTAACCATAGTGTGGTTGTCAAACTGAGGGATCCCCAACCCTATTCAACAAGTTGTGGCCTCAAGAGACACCATGGGGGTGGGATACCCGGTTGGTTCTAGGGCTGTGAGCATGACGGCCCAGAAAGAAGAGTTGTAGTGTGCCGCAAGTGTGAGAATTAACTTTGGGGCCTGCATGAAGCATGGAAAATAGGTGGCCTTGAGAATATTGGAATCCCCAACGCTGATTGCCAGTGGATCCCTAGACTGTTGCTAAATGTACATTATTTTCACCAGGGTCTACATCTCGGCCCACATTCCAACACTAGTGTCAGTGATCAATTGAACTTTGGAATCAATCTTTGATCCCATGATAGTGTTGTCCTTCATGTACTTCATGGTGAGAGGCAATTTCTCTAAGGCCCTCTCCATCTTAGATCTAATGGCTGCCCTAGTGACCGTCGTGGAAGGAAGTTCCAGACTCCTAGGTGGTGAAGATGTGGAAGCCTCAGACATCATGAACGTATATTTCTTTAAAAACCTGCAAGGCAAGATGACCATCAGAATTCATAGATAAATCATACTTCGGGGTTCAGAGATCTTACCACCGCGATGTTTGTTTTCCTGAAAAAGTTAGTTTAGGTTCACAATCCTAGAAAGATATAAATAATGCAAACTTAAGGGAAATAACCAATATTTGAGTCTGGGGGTTTCAGCATACTTAGCAAAGTAAGGTGTGGGCTGGTGAAGATAAAAGACTTGGGGTCTAAAAAACTAACCGTTGGAAGGTGTACGCGAAAAGTGAACTGTCAGGCCCACGTGGGCGTCACGTGGCTATGCAATAAATGGAAGTTATGGCTGACGGTGACGCCAATTGTCTGAATGCGCTTAAAGTGGAAAACTACCTAAACAATTTTAAATGCATTTGTGGGACGTAAATGAAGCACAGGCTAGTTTATGGGGAGAGAGAAAACTACCTGGTTGAAACCAACTGAGAGTCAAGTTTCAACCAGGTGGTGTTCTGTCTGGGACAAGCTCAGAGACTTAAAATGTGAAACAGATAGGGCATGATGAGCTCAACACGAGACCAAGTGAATATACATGAAATATACAACTAACCTACTATAGGGCCAAAGAGTATATACATGTGAAATGGATGGATATACACTAATATACACTAAATACATGTATATATAGAATGCAGAGTAGGTATTTACACAGAACCAAAAAATGTACAAATCTATAGCATTTACATTACCCTACACCTACACAAAGGGTGGAAAAACCTCTAGCAGAGCTGACCCACCAACAGGTGGCGAACCAGATGAAGAAATGTAGAGCAAAACAAAAACACAAGACAAAAAAGACACAAACCAAAAAAAAATGAAAATACATGAAACAGAGAGAAATAGATAAACCAACCTAAAAATCGGAGAAAGGAAGGGAAGGCAAGGTGCCAAATGCTTTGCAATAGCTTCCACCTTCAAAGGATCACCACTCAACACTAAAAACCACTTGCAATTGTTCAGAATAGCTTGGAGTAACTCGTACTTAACTCTCAAATCGTTGTGATATCACTCTAAAATCACTCAAATTGCTTAAGTGTTTTAATCACGGTAATTGTGAAAATGATAGGTGATTTATATTTATACCCGAGGTAAAAATCAAGTTACCCCTCCTTCCACAAACTCTAAAACAGGCTGACCTCCGGACTCCAGGCCCGGGGATTTCATGCAACCATATCCTCTTACGAAAAGAAGACATCGTGGCAAAGAATCCCAGAGTTCAAAATTTTGATCCTGGGAAAGGAATGACCAACTCTGGGACTAGGTCCCAGAGACACAACCAGACAAAACAAAGAGCAAAATAAACATTGCGAGAAAGAAAACCTGGAGAAGGAAAACAAAGAAACAGAGGAAAAAGACAAGGCAAAAGCCGAAAGCAGAAAACAAAAAAATGGGGACCCAACATTTTGCACACAAAATGTAGGGATGGGGATGCATGGCATAATAGGAACCACCATAAATATAATCACTATACATCTGATAAGTTGGCATAATGTTGTCTAAGGCCCAAAACTCACACATTGAAAAACTTTCAAAAACATTTTGAGATACCGCAGTGTCAGACTTTGGCTCATAAAAATCCCTATGCCTCTTAGAATCAACAACTTCACATGACAAGTCATAAGATGCAAGCATAAAAATTGAAAAACCAATATTATCATCATTGTTAGCTGGAACAAAAGAATTCATCATTATTTTAGACAAATCAACATCCTCATAATCATCTCCAACACATGACAAGTCTTCATACTCTTCAAAAGGCTGCATATAAACCATCACTGTATCTTCACAAAGATTAGGGCCATTGTGGCTCCATGAATCCTATTCCTCCTACTAGCATCAGTAAAGTCTGATAGAACCTCATCATTTGGGGCATCAACATCATCATCTGATGAAAGACCTACCCCCTCTTTATTTTCTATATTTGACTGCAAACAATTCTTTCCTGTAGCCTTATAACTAGAATAACTTGTTTCCATTTTATTCGGTGTGGATCCCCTATATATATATGTATCTTTGCATCAAGGAAATTATGAAATTCTTCACTAACCATATCAACACTAGTGTGAGGGGAAACCATTATTTTTAGAATACACTCTTCACTCTCATTTTATTTTGAGACATAATTTAAATCATGGTTAGTAAAATCACCAGGAATACAAACATCTTGACATCAATCTTCATTTCTTGATCCACACCTATCTAGTGCATTTGATACATTATGAGAATGATCCCTAGTAGACGAAAAACCCCTTGGGATGATTCCATATCTTAAATTATTTTCTATATCTACAGTTGTCATAAAAGCATGATGCAAAGTTTTAGGCTCCTTTTCTCTTAACACGTAGCTCATCTTTTTACCAAATTCCCCTAAATAAACAACCAAACAAACAATATCATTTGGTCTAAACTCCATTGGGATCTCACCCAATACTTTTGCAAATCTGAGATTGGAAGTAGGAACCAACTCACCATTCTTTACTTGTATCTCCATGAAATTCTTTATCACTACAACTGGATTAACCTTTTCACCAAACTGCTCCAAAAAAAGATGATCTTAAGTCTTCCCACGAAGAGATAGAACATTCTAGAAAAAAGGAGAACCACCACCTTGCATCATATACCAAATACTAGATAAACAAACTCATAACGCTATCCTCATATTCAATATCCAAATCCTCAATTAAGTCCATGAACTTTCTCCAATCCTTTTCAACATTTTCCTCTCTCCCACCACTGAATCTTGGCAAATTTTCTCTGATTTTGGGTGGAAAAGTATTTGGGTAACCATGAATGCCTTCAAAATTTAGAGCTGGATACAACTTGATACTAAAACTCTATCTACTATACTGTTGTGACATCTTATTAGGCATAATTGCATTTAAAAGTATGCAAGGCTTGGAAATTTTTACTATATATTTCTACTTGCACATAACTTCAAAACACAATCAATCGTGACATGGTTACCAACTTCTTCCTTCTTCCCTTTCAATTAGTGCTGACCACTTAGTAGGGAGATTTTAACAATTGAATTTCATGGACTAGTAATTATCCAATGAAAACAAAATACCTGGATGTATTATAGTGGCTGCAAAATGCTAGATCTTAAATTACCTTCACACCTTCCACTAAAATATTTGGTAGAGTCACCACCTCTTATTAGAGGAAAAAAAAATTGTACAACTGAGATTTAATCCCAACTCAAATTCTCTTCAAACTTTACATTTAAACTTTCTATTTTTTATGATGGGGGATCACTGCATGTTCATTGATTCCTCCATTGACATCCATTCCTTGAAAACTTAGAAGCTCACCCTACTTTTCTTTTGGATACTGCTTCACCTCAAGATCTTGTGACTACCTTTCTTATCTTGCACCTATTTGAAATAGATCTTTCATTCATCACTGCTGCAGAGACTGGAGTCGTCACCCAATATAAATTGGGAAAAATTAATTATGACAATTTTCAAGGACAAACCCTTTGAAAAATCACCTTTACAAGACAAAACTGACTCCTCACAAGACATCAATTCTTGGAAAAAAACATCTCAGACACAAAACAATATCCCTCAAACCCCATAACATGAAAAATATTTCAACTCTATAAAATCTTGGACAGACTTAACTGGACTAAAAATCAATAAGGCAAGGAGAAAGCTCAACTAAAACCTTATTAATTATGCAATCCCTATTCACATCCCCAATAGAGTGACCATTTTGTTAGCACTTTTTCTTGCAAATATATCAAAACTCAAATCTATAATTCTCTCTAACCCAACAACAGATAAGTAGGGAAAAAGGCTAATGCAACAAGGATTAAATTCTCCTTCACTTTGAGCTCCACAGACTTAGGCAGGTGTAACTCTTGAGACTCACTGCCTCACATTGAATCTTACAGTGGATTAAGGATTTCCATCCTTCATCTCTTTGAGCTTAGAGGCTCAGGCAGGTGCACCTATTGGATTCACTCTTTCAGTGAATCATGGGATGGATTCATGCCCATCAAACTAAATCTTAAAATCATTTAATGCCCTTAAAAAAATGTAAATGCTGATTAAAATGATTTTTCTACAATTTTGGTATAAGACCAGTTCCTAATCCATTGGGTATGAAGTCAAGTTGAACTGATATTCACAAAGACTCACAAATCAATACATGTGAAACCAGTAAAATTCCTTACATACTACTTCTTTCATCACAAATACATGATCATCAGATCCACATATCCTTGAAATTTTTAGAAATTATCCAACAAGATTCACTCCTTCCTTAAAGGAAACTCAAGAATAATATCACAATATACCTTGTAGATGACAAACCATAAATGCCTTACAATTCTAGTTCATAAGAATTCCAAAAAAACACACAGAGAAATCAAGTGCTTGCAAAGAGATTTCAGCTGTATTTCATTAATAAACCATTGCTTCAATATATACAAATGACAGAATACTCTAAAATTATAACACTAATCTTAACCAAAACTTGCATTAATGAAACCATGAAAATATGGAGAGTTTCTCTCAGAAGTCAGAACCCTGTACAAAGGGAAGAATTCAAAATATAAAGCCAAAGAAGAAGGTTCCAGATCTTTCCGAGAAACACCAGCTGTCTTATTTTCTCTAACAGATTTTGAGCTATGTCACTCTTTCTCCATTCTATTCAAACAAACTTGATTCTGCACTCAAATGGATGGCAAAAATGAAATCCTTTTCCTGAGACCTTTCCAATCATATACTATACTTGCCATTTCTGAGAATATTTGACCACTAAACCATTAAATCAAACTTCTTCCTTCCCGTGCACATTCAGTTGAAATTTTTGAATTTGCATGTCATATAGTTTGAACTATTGATTTTTTCTGTACAGATAATGTTTTACTCATTTCCTCAACTTGGGCCCCTATGCTATATGTCATTTTTTGATTTTCTCAAAGTAGCCACTAGGAGCCTACATCACCTGTCTCACCCTCTCCGCCCGGGCCTGCCACCTGTCGGATTGCCAAGTGTCGGCTAGGCACAATCCCTCAATAGTTAAATTTTGATCATCTTTCCTTCACGACATTGCACCATCCATTGATTTCCTTGCCTTGAGATTTGTATCCATCTTAGATTCCCTTCCTACGAACCCACCACATCACCACCACCTAGGTCTGCCCCAATGTCGACCCTGCCACGTGTCGCACAGGCACAATACCTTGATGATATTCTCTACCCATTTTTGGGGTCCAAGGCATTGTGTCAACTGTTGATCTTCTCTAGGATCATCATCTATCCTCAATCTTCTATGCCTTGGGATTCATGTACATCTGACAGTCTCCTCCAGCACATCATCTTCCACCTCACCCGCACGAGCCCCACCAAAATCTATTTTTCTTCAATGTCGCCCACTAGTTGGGCACACATATCGAGAAACCTTCTATACGTGGGTGCCAAGAGCCTCCACTCTTCACTTTAAACTATAGTGTATGTGTTAGTGTATTTAAACACTAAATATTTCCTTCACCCCACCAATGTGGGATATATTTTTATACAAGTTTTAAAGTTTTCCACTCTCCTATGCACCAAAATATGGTTGCACCTACCTCTGGTCAATGCAACACTCCATTGGCTGAGCACACCTACTAATGAGCCTCTTGTCTCTTTACTTCACGTCACTTTATAAGTGATTTCATATAAATCAATAAAGACTTGACTTCTTGACGCATATGGGTTAAACGTCCAAAGGTCTATTACAAACTTCCACGCTGCTTGCACGCGATTTCATCGCTACATTTCTCTGATGCATTTTTAAGAACAATTCATGTGCTTTGTCTATTCCTCCTATGGTGCTAGAATACCATGTTTCTTTGAGGCAGTCTCAAGAAAAAAAAATGTCTATGTATTTCACTAATCTCTCACGGGAAGGAGGTGGATGTTTGAGCCATCCTGCAAACTTCGGTTCATTCTTTTGTGAAGGGAGAAAAAAAAAACTGTGCTACTTTATTCGATGCAAATTTAAAACTTTAAAACTCCAGAAACTCCACCTTCTTACCTAATAACCAACATATCTAGGTGGAACTCCAATCAACCATGAGATTTCATGTTTTTCCATGTACTCACTCATGTCAATCATGACAAGAACCTCTTCAGATATTAAAAAAAAAGAGGCAAGAGCCTTCGCCAATTCTATTTTCCAAATCCACTTGGACCCATGAACATGAAACTAACAATGGGGTGGTTAGGATCTAAAAGACCAGAGTGACATCAGACTTCCATATTTTAGTTCAGTTGTTTGGTTCATATCATAATCACGCTCAGCTTGCTGAGTCTCCAGATTTACATGACCAATCTCTTCCTTAATGGATTTAAATGTGTGTCACAATAGACTTTTAATTTTCCTGTTACTATTGTATCTCTTCCTATTTCTTGCTTCCAGTCACATGCAGTGCACAAGCCTCCATTATTTCCATCACTATCGACAGGTTAATCTTCGACAAAACCTTGTTGTCTACAATCACTCGCTACAAGACCATAGTCCTTGAAAAAATATGTTGATTTTGACTTTGATATGATATTGAGAGCATCTCATACCTCGTAGAATACTATTATTTAAATTTTAAAATTAAAATAACCATATGCTCTAAAACCACATAAAATGATCATTGAACTTTGATAATAATTATTGTGTCCATGAGCTCCTACCTTGAAAATCCTCACCCTTGCAACTCATTTTTATCTTCAAACAACCAACATAGCTTTCAGTGCAACTGGATCATAAAACATTTGATTGAAAACCACAAAAAATCAATCTTCCATACCTCTACAAATTGATCTCATAAATAGCAACTAGCCTCTGGAACAAGCTTTACAAACTGACTAAATGACCCCTCAAAATTTATGACAACTGGAAAACCTACTCATCTCCAACATAAAAGAATGGTTTCCAACTGTATTGACTTGAAAATATTATGGTTGTAAGCTAATAGTATTCAAAATGAGCTACTTCATTTATTCTACAATTGGATATGTCAAAACACATGTACAACCTGCCCAAATGCCACTTATGAAAAATATTGAATCAAATCTTGAGAACCTGTCACTTGGCATAGTGATTCATTTAAGAATAATGAGAATGTGCACACATGGATTTGATCTTATTCAAAATTGGGTGCAAGATATCCTTGATGAAAGATAGCCATTCTGGAAAATGTGATAATTGTAGATGTACAAACTGCATAAATTGTATTTGGATTTGCCCTTGTAAAAATAGGAAATTATGTATTGAGGCGTAACCACTGATCCTAGGAGTAGATTTACATACAAAGATTGTAAACAAACAACTCAAAACTCAAAATAACCATTCAAAACAAAGCTACAAAACTCTGCAAATGACTGTTCTGTGGACTCAACTCTGTCAACACTGTTAATCTGCATTAGTTGCTTTTAGTTTTGATTTTATAAACCTATCAAATAAGACCCTTATGATTTGAAAACTTGGAAATTGATTCATTTTAACACAAGGAATAAAAGGCTTCAACTAGATTTTTCTGAGGTTCAATAGGTCTACCAACATTGCTCTTCAAATTTAGCCCTTTAGTAAATCCCATAAAACAAACATAGTAGGCATAAGTTGCATTTGGAATTGGTTGAGGAAACTGACCAGATAGATTGACCGTGGTCTAAAAATATTCATGATGGAACATTTACATTATTTAAATATAGGGAAACAATCAAAATCTTGTGATCTCCAAACATGCGCAAAATATGGGACCCCAAAGTAGGATGCTTTGTTGTTCTGCATTTCACACTCTGAGAATAAGAATTAATTGCAAATAGAATGGCTTTGGAAAACTTGTCATATGAAATCACATAGATCTTCACGTGGGTATGCCGACTCATTTTCATGCCTAAAACATCTTGGAACAATCCTTATAATCTAGGTATCAATCTGGCCAAAGATGAAGACCTCCAAAGTAGGTCAATTAGTAGACACTAAATGCATGCACAAGTACAGATTTAGGTAATGACCTCTAAAAGACTATCTAAAAAACACATACAATCTGACTTCTAAGAGGTGAAACCCACTATAATTTCTTAATTATAGGTGATGCACATGTCCCCCAAGTGGTTTCTCAAAAAAATCTTTAGGTCTCTTTTTACATACACTCAAAGTAGGCCTTCTCAAAAACTTTTTGGTGCAATGACTTGTGCCTTAGGGAAGTTTTTACTTAGTCACTCTAAAATTCAACCAAATTTTTTAGAGTTCCAACAAGACATTCTTTGAATCAATGCGCTACTAGCACATCAATTCAAAGAGGGGCAAATGTAACCACTCTAATTTTGTATACTCTAAGTAGAGACCCTATTTTCCCTAAATGTGATCATACCCCTAATTATGTCAATCCAACTATTTGATTATTGGCATAATTCATCAAAAAACAATTTAATCTCCTAAAATCAAAGTGATTTCATCACTAATTGACATTAATTACCTTGGCCTATTTAAATCAAATAAACCCAATTAAATCCTTGGCTAAAGTAATTAATTAAAATGAATTAAATAAATTCTCTAGTTGCAACTAATCACTTGCACATGGAAAGTCAATCCATGAACGAATGGGAGTTCAATCACATGGATCATCCTAGATTTAATCCTCACCTCTCGTCATAAGTTGATCTTAACCACTCATTCCTTAAATTCTTCTATAAAAGGATAAAATTTTGAGCTCAATTGGCCCCAATTCTTAGAATTTTGAATGCACTCTTATGTTGCCCCAAATTTTAGAAAGTTTAATGTACTCTTATACTCTCCATTTTTATTCATAATTTCACATAGCTAATTAGACAATCTTCATTAGTGCTTCAATTGAATCTTTGCATCACTTTTAAGCATGAATTGCATGATAATTAGCTTCATTTTTGATAAATCTTCCATTCTAGGACTGAATGTGTCACTGATTTTATGCATAATCAGAGGAAAATTATAGCTTAAATCATACTCTTCTTAGATAGGAAGCAATATGTCAATTTCCATGGTTTCCTTATGCTTTTCAATTGATTTTCATATTTCTAACCATTGATGCAATGACATATTGAAGTGTTGTGTTGCAGTTTACAGGTACAATATTCTCACACACACACACACACACACACACCATAAATTCAGATCACACTTGAAATTCCTAATGTCTTCTCTTCATGTCTACTCTCCTCTTATAAACTTGGTTCATTTTCTCCAAATGATGTCTCACTCCTTAATGTAATAAATTCATAACCTCAAAAAACTCCTCACCTTCAACACTCTTCTTAAATTCAAGACTGATATCCCTCAATTTTGTTATTCCCTTAGGATTAAACCTAGTAACCACTTCACATGTTGTCTTCCATGTTCTCATATTTATCAAATTGTTATATGCAAACTCTACCTGTAGTAAAACTAAATCTCAACTGCTAGGCTTATCTCCAACCAAACATCTCAACAATCTCCCTATACTCCTATTCACAACTTCTATCTGTCCATCATTTTGTGGGTGAAAAGTAGAACTAAACTTCAAATCAGCTTTCAACTTCTTCCAAAGTTTCCTAAAAAAACAACTGATAAATCTATTGTCATTTTCTGATACAATTCTCTTTGGTAATCCATGTAATCTCACAATCTCCTAGAAAAAAAATTAGCTACATGCATTGCATCATTAGTCTTATTACAAGGAAAAAATGTACCATTTAAGAAAACCTATCTACAAATACAAAAATTGAGTCATAGCCTCTCTGTGTTCTGGGAAATCCAAGCACAAAATCCATACTAATCTCCTCCCAAGGTCTAATCGGTACTGTCAAATTTGTATACAACCCCACATTATGACTAATTCCTTTTGCAAATTGACATACCTTACAACTCTATACAAATTTACTCACATCCTTCTGAACTTGTGGCCAAAATTAATTCTCACTCACAAAAGCTATTGTCTTATCAATACCAAAATGTCCTGCTAAACCTCCGTTTTGTTTCTTCTTAATTAGATTATCTCTCATGGAACTCCTAGGTAGACATAATTGATTACCTCTAAAAAATATTCCATCCTGAATGAAATAATCTAACCACTTACTTCTGTCAGCAGCAATAATTTCTTTACAAGCCTTCCAAGACTCAACAAAGTCTAGATCTTCTTCATAAAAGGTCTTTAATTCATCAAAATGCAATATTTCAACCTTCATCTTAGTCAATAAGGTCCTTCTCCTACTCAAAGAATCAAAAAATTTATTTTCCAAACCACTCTTATGTTTCAACACAAATGTATAGCTCCGCATAAACTCATCCCATCTCATATGTCTCCAATTCAACTTACCTTGGCTACCCAAATACTTCAATGCTTGATGATCGGTAAACAATACAAACTCCCTAGGTAACAAGTAATGTATCCACTTCTTAAAATCTTTAATTATAGCCTAGAATTTATGATCATACAATTAATACCTTCTTTTCACATCATTCAAATTCTCACTGAAATAAGAAACAGGTCTCCCTTTATTAGTCAAAACAACTCCAATTGCATTTCCACTAGCATCATAGTCTACTTGAAATACCTTATTAAAATTAGGCAAATTTAATACTAGTTGCTCAATCACCTATTGCTTCAACAAATCAAAAAATTTGTGTGCTCCATGTGTCCATTTGAACTCCTTTTTATCACCTCTCATTGTTTCAGTCAACAGTCCATAGATTGAACTAAAGCATCTGATAAACTTCTAATAGAAACTAGCTAACCCATAAAAAGATCTTACTTCTCCTACACTCTTAGGTGTAGGCCACTCAACAATGGATTTTACTTTCTATGGACCCATCTTCAATCCCTTAGTATATATTACAAATCCAACGTATACCAACTCTTCTTTTATGAAAGTACACTTATTTTTGTTGATCAACAACTTCTCTTCTCTTAACCTCTGTAATACTTGTCTAACTTCCATAATATGTTCTTCTATTCTCTTACTGAAAATCAAGATATCATCCAAATAAAAAATGACATACTTCATCAATAATCTCTTTAGGACTTCATTCATCAGTCTCACAAAAGTATGGGGTGCATTAGACAATCCAAAAGGAATTACAACCACTCATAAAATCCCTAATTTGTCTTAAATGTAATCTTCCACTCATCACCTTCTTTGATTCTAATCTAATGATATCCACTCTTTAAATCAATCTTGGTGAAATACTTATCTCCAATCAAACAATCCATCCTAGGTAAAGGAAACTAGTACTTAATTATAATGTGATTGATAGCTCTTGAATCAGTACACATTCTCCATTGTCCATCCTTCTTAGGTGCCAATACAATAGGTAATGCACATGGACTCAGACTTTCTCTGATCAACCCTCTCTACAAAAAATCTTATACTTACCTTTTGAGTTCTTCATTCCTTGTTGGTGTCATCCTATATGCTTCTTTATTTGGAAAACTAGCTCCTAGTATCAAATCCATGCAATGAGTAATACTTCTTACCGGTGGCAATCCATTAGGTACATTATCAGATATGATGTCAGCATACACATTCAATGATCCAAAAAATCTCTTAGGATGTTCTACAAAAAAATTCTTCTTAGACTCCATAGGAACTAAAGAAAAACATACATTATTATTCTTCATGCCATCCAAAAGCTTCCTTCCATCTACCAAACAAATTCTTTCACTGGTATACACTTCACTCTTAAGAGGTTCCTCTAAAGGCAACAAATTTTATTTCATCCCATGGTATAACCAACAAGACATGACACACATCCATAGGAATAATATCACAAAAATATTACTAGTACCTTATGTTCATCTCTAATCCAAACAATTTGATAGGGTTTAGGATGCTTCATCCTATGTGTTACCCCTAATTTTTTCTTGTTGATCATCAACTAATTTATTTCAAAAATCCCCTTTAAATCTTTTTTGAGCTAGCTTCGGTATGGTTATTTCCCGTCCTTTGCATGTTACTCTTGTCAGTTGAACTTGAATCTTGAACTAGCCTAGTTCAAGGTTCAAGGTTCAATAACACCCGGTGGTATGTTTTTATTTTGTCATTTTCATGTAAACTAAGCATCATGTTTTGAAAATCTTGTCTATTCATTGAACTTGAATCTTGAACTAGCCTAGTTTAAAGTTCAAGGTTCAACTACGCCTTACAACTTGTTTTTTTATTATTTTAATAATCTTTTTTATCCATTTTTCTTGCCACTCATTTTATCTTTTCAACCATGCCAAGGGGTAGTCGTGTCTTGTCTCAAATTGAACTTGAATTTTGAAATTTCTTAGTTCAGAGTTCATTGTTCAAAAGATGCTATCAAGCTGAGAGGAGGAAAAAGGCATCGGTGACGTGACAGTGATGTGATGAAAATGAAAGCTAGCAGAGAATGTGGCATTAGTGCATGACACGGATATAGTCATCATGAGAAGTGATGTTTAAATGTCATTTCAATCATGGGGAAGTATAGTAATTAATGCAACGATCAAGAAAACCTCTTGTCATCAATAATTAAAATCTTTTGCCAGTGGTTTATCATTAATTGCAAATCCCCCACGATCTTGCAAAGAGCTAGTAAATAAATGGGCAACTTTTTGCTTTGTTTTACATCATGGTAAAAACTCTTCTGGTGGAGGTAGAAGTATAAGAGTAGATGAGGTATCACCTTCTTTATCAAAGCTTAGGGAAATTGCATGAACAAGAAGGTTAGTTGTCTTTCCTTGGTGCTCCTAATTCAAGTTGAATTTGTTGTAATTTTAAAGTTAAAAAAATCCTGTAGAGCCTCTCTATTTTCTCTTCTCTTCTTTCTTTGTGTCTTTGTCTTGGTTCTCCATGAAGCCTCCACTCCAAATTTTGGGTGTACTTCTTGCTTGATTGGTTCCCTATCAGAGTGTGATAACACATCCATACATTCAGGGGCCTTGGAAGAAATTATGAAAAAAATTAAAAACCCAGTCCCAAGTTCAGTGATAAAGAAAGTAGTTTGAAGTGGGCTGGAAAAAGTTGTTGTATTTCTGATAGCAACTATGTGCCCTGAATTGATAGTAGAATGTGCCAAACATTATAGTAGGGATGAGAAATGTATCAAGAAGATATATAGAAGCCCATTAGTTTTTATAACCAGGGATGTGATTCAAACAACAATGGGTATTCCTGAGAAAGATCCCTATGAGGGATGGACTAATGCCTCTTCTCAGTCTATTTTATCAAACCAACAAAATTTTTATAGGAATGAAATTGCACAACATTGGCTATTGAATGCACAAAGAGGAGGGTCTAGACTTCCTAAGCCTTAGAGTATAGACCACTTTAAACCATAGGTTTGGGAATTAGTCATATTACTCAACAGAGTCAGGGGAACCAACATGCATATTTTTGGCAAGATTGGATGTATTTTTACATTGAGATAACCCTAGGCGGCCAAAAATTCATTGACTGGGCTGACACTATTGTAGATGAACTTCATCATTAGCTGAAAAAATTCTTAGGAAGGAATGGTTTTCACATATCCTCATACTTATTCTTTGTGTTGGCATGCACCAGGGAATGGAAAGGCCTTTTTCATGACTTGCATGTTCTAAATATGAAGGTATACGACTATTATCCCCATTTGCAGAGGGAATTTTTCATTGATAATTTCATGAGAGTAAATGAAATATTTTATGAGAAGTTGGTCTATGAGTTGCAGGGGAACACTAAACAGAGGATTTCAGAAGAAGCTAAGAGCTTCATTAATACTTATGTGAGTTTCTTTATCTAGTTCAGGAGATTCACTTACACAAGGATCAAAGGATTTGAAGGTCAGTCATTCAGGCTCCCAAGGTATGCTTTAGATAGCCATGTCATAAACAAAGTAGGTCATTAATTGGATCATGTGCATAAGGGTGTGAAAGATAGGAAGGGTCAAGCAAAGTCAATCTTTCCCATTGAGCTTGGGTTCTACACATGTAAAATATCCTCGGATGCCCTCAAACTTGAATTAGACTTAAACAAGTTAAATCTAAAAACCTTTGAGCCTAGGAAGGATTTTGACAGTAGGGTTATGTAGCCAAACACTTTAATTTTCCTACTGAATTTAAACATCTTCCTCAAATGGAGGATTGTTGGGAAAACTGCACAGATGACTTTGAGGTAAGAAGAAGTGCGTGGTTGATATTCACTCTCAACCAAGTTGTTACACTAAGAATAGACCTTGATATCTTAGGGATAGAGGAAGAGTAAGGTGAAGAGATAATTAATGATCAGTTTGAAACCAAAGTCAGGGGAACACCTATTCCTGAAATCAACTGGGGCATTAATGAAAGAGGAAACATACACATCAAAACTCTTAGTATGATCAAAAGAACTGAGAAGTGGATTAATGAAAAAGGCCTCCTGTGCAAAAGAGGCACAACACACATAGATCTCCCCTTGCCAGACCTGTTAAAAATCCTATAACCCCATCGAATATTGATGTTTCTATTGTAGGTTCCTCCAAGATTAAAATAAAAGAACTCACAAGCTCAAGTCTGAAAAATAGAGTGCTTCATGTATCACCCCATCAGTGCGAGTTAGAAGAACCAGATCCCAAAAAGAGGACATTGTGGAAGCTAAGGAAATTGAAGTAATCAATATAGATGACATGGACAGTCCAATGTCAGAGAAGAATGCTCAAAGTCCTCCATCTAAAGCGACTGATGTGTAAAAAATCAGCCAGTCTGATATTGGGGATTCCACAACTGTTGCAATAAACAAACCTCTACAGACACCACCTCTCACACTCAAATGGCTAGAAACATTGATCAACAAGAAAATAAATGTGTTTCCCATCACTCTAATTGTGGGGGATATCATTATAAAATGCTTGGGGGCTATGATCAAACCAAAAAGGATCAAAATTGAGTCTATGATTGACATAGACAAAAAAGGGCACTAGGTTACTGAGCGAGTAGTTCCTAAGAAGATAAGGATGTTAGAAAAGCCACTGCTAATGATTTTACAATTGAAAAAATAGACCTTGGCATGGTAACTAGGGTAGCATATGCAAAGCACCTAGAAAAATCTACCAAAAAGATGCTATACAGGACTTTCAAAGATGAAAAGGATAAGGAGTTGAAGGCTACAATAAATAAATTAGCAGATTTCATTTAAGAAATATGAGATCCCAACCCCCTATCACTAGCTCAAGAACCTCAATATTTTGACCCTTATTCTCCTAAAGTCAGAAAGACCCTGGATCAAATCCAGAGGAACAAACTCATTGTTGATGTGTTCAACAAGTGGATACAAGGTGTAATCTAACATGGAGGTGATTATATCACTCAGTTGAGTCAAACACATGGAACCATTGTAGCGTAAATCTTAGAAACACTAACAGAGTTGGATGAATGGGAGAAGGAAAATAAAAAGTGGGCCAATGTGATGAATCAAATGAATGAGATTGAGAAATATGGGATAACAAGGTTCCTTTTCGAAAACCTGTTCCAGATTTAGATGAAGATGTCCTCTATGTATCCATTAAGAGTATTGAATGAAAAAATTTAGTCATCAAAGAAATACATGAGGGAGCTACCCATTTGATGAACGAGTTGAAGGAGATGATAGATATAATGCAGAAGGACTTGAAGTGTCTGAAAAATCACTTTGATGAGTGAAGATGGTCAAAAAATCATAGATGCAGGGGTTATGACTCAATAATTTGAAAGAGGAGTTTTAGGCATAAAGGACAATAAAGACTTAACCACAAAAGATTTTACATCGATGATAAACATTGAAGCCATGTTGGTAGTTTGTGTTGATCATTTGGAGTCACACAAAAATAAAATTATCCAGGTATGCAAAGACAAGAAGGTGCTGAAACAAAGGATCATCCACATCACCCTACCACATCATGCTACTATCCTTAATGTTTCCAATGTGCATAAAGAGTGGAGAAATGCTTGTGCCACCAATTCTACTAAGGACCAATCTATGGGATCCATCTCATCTTCCACTCTGTGATCGTGCTCTGCCGATCTCAGAGTGTTACTGGATTATTTTGCTCATTCTCTTTTTAGATGTATTTTCAGTTTTAAAAACTTTTTTTTTATCTCGAAGCTCTGGGAGAGTTTCCTGGGCTATAATTTGTATGCTTTAAACTGATTTCTATATATATCCAGAGAAAAAATTGAATTGGCTGATAATGATTTGGATAAAATAGAAATACTTAGTGATCATATTTTAGTTGGTTTTTTTGAGAGAATTTTCTAGAGCTATTCTTTGAAGATCTTTTCCTGAAATCAATGGAAGAAATTTTTTCCCTATTATAAATTGGTTGGTTTATTTTGGTGAATTGATCTCTATTGGGGTATCTTTAGTTGATCAAAAATATGTATTGAAGTAAATATTTCTTAGCCTTAGTCTCTGAATTGTTGCAATTTCATTTTGTCAAAAGTGTAGTAAATTGAAGTTTATGGGCTTCATAGGATCCATAGATTTCTTTCAGTATGGTGATTGGAACGTAATTGTATGTGAATTATTGTGAATGCCTTATTTAATTTTAGGTGAAAAATATGTCTTTGTAAATGCAATTTTGATCTTTTAAAATTCATTGAAAATCCATCCGGTAGCTGTACCATAATTCAAAGGGTCAATATTATGTATCTCTAATCCAACTGTTAGTATGAGATTGATATTTCCTCTATGGGCTATAGAGTGAAGAACTAATTATATAAGAAAGGGATAATTTGATTTACTAACACTCTGCAACTTTAGTTTTTCAACTAACTCTTCTGAAGAAAGATTACCAGAACTTCCACTATCTATGAAAATATTACACACCTTGTTCTGTACCTTACATCTTGTCCTAAACAAATTATTCCTCTATATAGACTCCTTCTCCTTTTCTCCATGATATAGGATCCTCCTAGTTATCAAGGTTTCACATTCCTCTTCCTAATTTTTGTTCATTGAACAGGTGGAATCTTCATCAACAAATTCTATTCTCCTACTTCTCTCTTGTTTCTTCTTTGTGTTACCTTGTTTGAAATCTTCCACCTCTTCATGTTTTTCTTTTCTCATGCCTTCTGTTAAGATTGTCCTCAGCCTTCAAGGCCCACTTGTAAGCCTCTTCCATATTCCTAATCTACACTAGACTGACTTCATCTTATATGGAGATCGTTAAACTATTAAGGTAGTGAGACACTTGTTCATCTTCATCATATATATGATAAGATCTCATGTTCAACTTGTAGAAATCCTCAGTATAACCCTTAACACTTAAATCCCATTGCATCAAGTTCTTCAACTTTCTAAACAAACTTACTTGATTGTCCTTAACCAAAAAATTAGCTTTTAATTTGGGAACCATCCTATCCCATGATTTGATCTTATATTTACCTTTTCTTTGTTGATTTGTCCATAAATGTTCCCACCATAGGGATGCATGTCCTTTAAACTTGGTACAAGCATAATTCACCTTCCTTTCTTGATTAGTCCCTTCAAGCTTGAAATACTTATCCATCTCTATGATCCAATCTATCAAATCATCAACATCTAGGTTAATATGATAATCAGGTGGGTTGAAATGTGGTCTTTGATTAACATTAGTCAATTCCCTAATGAATCTTTCCTCTCCTTGATTCAACTTAGGTTGTGCTTCCTGGTTACCATCTTCTACAACTTCTTTCTGATTTTGTTCATCTCCTTCCTTATCACTTGCATCTTCTATATGTTTTTATCTCCTCTGGGATATCTCTATTGCTTCTAATATTGCATATATTTTCCTCACACAATACAAAACATCTAGATCTTCATGTTTTGCTCCTCCTCTAGCATTTCTGTTGGCCATATTCACAATCCAAATTTTCCCTAGGTCAGATCCTTTCAACCACCACCCCACAAGAAAACCCTAAGGATGAAAAACCTTTCTCTAATACCACTTGATGTAGTAAAGGATGGTGACACCCCAAAATATTATTCTGATCCTTGAAGCCGCCACAACAAAACTGAAATAACAAGAACAACAAGCCAACAATGAGAAAATGAGAGATCAACTTTCAATTATGATCAATGAATCAATTACAAAAGATCTGCAACATGCAGTTTCACATGCCAGACATAAATGCCTAAATAGATCATAAATCTCTTACAAACCCTAGCCAAGATGCACTAGATAATCTTATGAAAACTCTCTTATCCTATAGGAACAAGTCCATAAGCTTAAATAGCAATTACAATCATTGGCCGACATAGTAAAGATAACATTTTCCAAGAATAAGAAAGCATGTTACAATAATTAGGTTAGAACCCAAAAAAAATGGATCAACCTCCAATAAAAACAATAAGAGATGAAATAAAAAAAATAAGTTGGCCTCAAACATAACACTAAGATAGAATGATCATGCTCAGAAAAACCAACTAGACGATTGGGAAAAAGATAAAAAAATATAACCTTTGATTGGTAACTTGAAGAACAGTATAGTCTCACAAAGAAACTATAATAACTCTTGGGTGATGAATCCAAATGAGGTGTGATCAAAGGAAATTATCCACAATAAAGATAAGAACACACAATTGCGACTGGAACTCAAAAAGACAACTATAAATCAACCTCCACCATAAACAATAGACTGGTCAACGGGAAGACAATAAGAATTTTTTTTTTTTTCTTTGATGTAGGATTACAAAGATCCCAAGATGCTCCTACATCAAGATCTATGGAAGAAAATTCCTTGCACACATGAGGGAAATGAAGACTTGAAATTCTTGAATGCATGATGATGGATGCCTTCACCAATGCATGCTTGCTTGCGCTTGGATCTCTTGAATGCACAATGAATGTATGATAGATCACATGTATGTGTATATAGATTGTGGATGTATCTATTAAAATAAGAGGAAGAGGTCTCCTTTTGATGCAGGAGCATCTTGGGTTCTTTGGAAAGCTTGATCAACCAAAAATGTGTTTTTTTTAGTTCAGTAGATTGTTGGAGGCTTCTTGGTAAAGTGATCAGTAATTTTTGTTTCTTGTTTACTTGTGTTGTCTTTCTTTAGCGATGGGTCTTGATGAATATTGGTTGCTCAGTGGTTTCTTTCACCGAGTTGTTTATGTTTCTCGGTTACCTTCTTACCTAGTTTTTGTTGTTTCTCAGTTGGTCTTCACTGATTTGTTCATGTTTCTCGGTCGACTTCTTACCGATTTATTTATCTTATTCTGGCTGACTTCCGCATTTAATTTCTGTAGCACAATTAATGTGGGATCTATCATTGGGATGTGTGTTGACTTAAATTTGGGTCCTTTTTGTTTCCTATGTTGGATATTTGGGATCTGAGTGCCGACCTCTTTGGTGAACTCTTGTATATATTTGGTTTTATGTTCTTAGATTTGAGGTAGTTTGGATAAAAGATTTTGGTATAGTAGATTTATATCATAGGTTTGTGGCCTCGCATGTATCAATGTTATTTTGTAAACATCTGAATGTATATGGATGAAACTGGGAAGGCCTTACAGCTCGACATGTAATGAGTTTGATGAAATAATATAAAGTTCTATTGTTTCTTCTCTTCCTTTCTGTGTTTTTGCTTCTATTTTGTTATGCCAATTGGTTTGGATAGCTAGGAGTGCCTTGTGCCTCTGTTATCCATACCCTCCTTGCGTCAGGTGGTATCAGAGCGAAGGTTAGCTCTAGGTTGTTTCTTATAATCCCTAACCCTAGTTGGTTGATATTGTTGCAGGGTAGAAGATTACAATCTGATCTATAATTGTAGAGGGTTTCAAGATGGTTCATGGGAGAGGAAATGTAGATCCAGGTCTAGCTAATATGTTAAGGCAGATGGCTGCAAGATTGGAAGCTATTGAGACAGCCTAGTGTAGAGGAAGACATTTTGAAGATGTTAGTGATGATGAATTGGAAGAAGTGTAAGGATAAGCTGCACTTGCACATGTGCTGGATCAGGATGAAGAGAGATTACTATGAGCATTGACAAGATTCAAGTTGACACCTCAGTTTAATCCTCCTGAGTACAGTGGAAAGTTAGATTATGATGAATTGATAGACTGAATAACTGAGATGGAAAAATACTTTGAGTATGAGAATGTATCAGAGTAGAAGAAAGTAAATATTACAAGTACAAAGTTGAAAGGTCATGCATCCTTGTGGTGGGAGCATCTCCAATTGAATTAGAAGAAGGGAAAAGAAAAGATCAAGGTATGGGATAAGATGATAAACAAATTGAAAGGCAAGTTTCTACCTTGTGACTACTAGATTAACATCTTTCTACTAACATTTCTTTTTCTAATTTATGCTTTCTTCTAACATTTCTTCTGTCAATCCTAGAAATCATCTTTCTTTTAAAAAAATTGTCCTCATTTCAATTTCTGCCCAATTTTCTAAGGGGGCATCCTACCTCCATTCTGTCAATCCAATGGGGCATGATCTTCTATTTTTCTTCGAGCCAACGCTCATAATCACATTATCTCAAAGAGAGGAAAAATGTAGACACCTAAAAATGGTTCATTGCCTATGCCCCCTTTTTAACATGTCTTCTATATTGTGTGTTTGATCTTTATCATTCACTAATATTGTGGCATTCTTCTATGTCATCATTTACTAATATTTCTACTCTCTCTATCAAATCGATCACTAAACTAATTTCCAAACTGATCAAAACCCTATTCCAAATCTAATCAATCTTGTCATCATTTTAGGAGCATTGTCCAAGTTCATCGATGCTTCGTATCCCTTCAATCAGCTATTTGATAACATTGTCAAAGATTTTCAGGGTTATCGTTATCAATCTATCAATATCAATAGTGTTGTTCATTATTATCAATACTATTTCAGATTATCATTTCAGGAACATTGTCAAAGATCATCGATGTTTCCCCATTTCAATCTTACGATGCATCAAAGTTCATTGGCGCTTTTCAATAAATTCCAATCATCATTATCCGGGCGCATTGTCAAAGATCATCGATGCCTCGTGATTTCCTAAACTATTTTGGAACCCTCAAAATTAACACTAATCATTATCAACATTATCAAACCCCTTTCAATTTGACATCAATACCTTCAATTCGACCTATAATCCACTAATTTCCCCGTTTGGATGAATAGCCCATAGTTTATCCTAAGTCCTAATTGAATAAATAAATAAACTTTATTCATTCCCCTTTCCCTAAGTCTCCAATAATTAATTAATTTTTATTAATTAATTTGCTAATTTCAATTTATGAGAGTTTTATAATTTCATAAATCTAATTTGGATTTGTGAGGAATATTGATTTATTAATTGAATTAATATCCTCCTAATCTCACCTAATTCCCATATCCCTTAATTGAGGATTCACATCCCTATTAAGGTGCTTCCTCAATATCTCCAATATCCTCCAATATCTCCTCAATATTTCTCCCCCATATCATGCTTCCAAGCATCTCACCAACCAAAATCTACATTTATGCAAGGATTTTGTGCAATCTCACCTAAATGTCTCTCATTTTCTATAAAATGGGATGCATTTCATTCTTTCAAGGTTGAACCATGAGATTTTGAGAAAAACCTCAAGATCACTCATCTCCTAGTAATTCTCATTATCAATCCAAGCTTTCAAGGTTCTTTTTACAATTGGTGTTTGTCAAAGAGCAACATATCAACCTCTATGGAGAAGAAAGGAGAACATTAGAACTACATTTGAAGGGAGTTTACTTGTGTTATCTTGTATATATTTCAACTCTTGTTTCAAATGGTTTTAATGTTAGATTAGTTAGGGTAGCATATTGTTTAGGGTTTTTTGTTACCTAGATATGCTTCTAACCCCTTTTCTAGTCTTACATTTGGTGAACCTGATGTGAACATGTTAAAAATTTGATAAATTTGTTTGCATGCAGGTTTTCTTTTCTATTTTTTGTTTGCATGCAGGTTTTCAATGATTTGATCATATCTCCCAAATGGCTAGGAATATATCCATGAAATGTTTATTTCCAGTTGGGGATGGTATCAGGAGCCTACAGTCCAAAAATAAAAATTTTTTGATTAATTTTGCGATATTTATTATGTTTTTATGATTTTTCATAAAATATTAATTTGGGTGCAAATGACTGAATGTTTCTAAAAAATTTACATTTCTGGAAAGCTCTTCAAAATCTAAATGGGGTCTATTCTCTGAGTTTTTGATTTTCATGACTAATAATGGCCAAAATAAATACATCTTTGAAACTAGTCTATTTTGAAAAGTAGGGTCCCTAGGGCACAAATTAAGGAATTTTTTGAAATTTCTTATATTTTTGGAAATCTTACTAATTTTTAAGAGGGGTTATTTGTTTTCATTTCTGATTTTTAGGTCTAGAGATATATCTAAAAATTGGATCTTTATGACTAGGTAAAAAGCATAAAAAAATCAAGGTGCACTTGTTCCAATTTCAATTGATTTGTATGCTTTTCCTTTGTATGCATTTTTTCTATGTTACTAATGATTTTTGCATCATGTTGGCAATCGTGGGATGAAGATTGAATCCTAAAAACTACTTACGGTTTCAATGCAGGACGTTTGTAGAAGACCTTGTGTTTTCCCAAACTTTTGTGCTTGCTTTTTGTAGTTAGAAAACACTTCATTTTGGTGCTTGAAAAGAACCTTTTTCTTTCATGTGTCTAATGTGTTTTCTAGATTGTAAAACCCTAAGAATCATATGAGCATATCCTCTCCCCTTTCCTTCATGGATCTTGGGTGTAAGAGAAACTCATATCATTCTTATAGAGTGGCCACCTCCCAAGTGCTTTAGTAGAGCCAGTGAGAGTGGATGCCCAACCGGTACCAGGCTAAAGCCAAGCCAATCCAAACCGGGATACAAATATGCCATTGTGATTAATATTTCAATGGATGGGTGTTGAATGCATTATACCAAGAATAAGATCTCCCTCAGTACCCTTGTGGTGCGTTAAAACCTACGGAACGTAACTTTCAAAGGCTGTGAGGCCTCCATAACAGAGCTAATATGCCGCACGTATAACCACCCAAATAGATTCCCTTAGTAGACACCATGTTGTAGTAGCCAAAAACCTTTTGTCTGTTAGCATAGAAGGTTGGATACCAACTAAGATGCCCCACACTTTCGTGGCTATTAGTCGAGACAACAATCCCTTGAGAAGTGATGTCCCTTGGGAGTTGAAGCTTGGAGTGCCTGAGAAGTGAGTGCACATGTAAGGAGGAGCCTGTTCCTCCAAGCTTCTAGGTTGTCTACTATTAGTAAGCATGGCTGAACTTCGGTTCAAGTGGGGATTCAATAAATATTGTCCTTGCTATCCTTAGGAAGTGGTGTGTTTGTTCAACTTTACAACAAACATTCTCTATGATGTGTCTTGTGTGAGTGTTCAAAATTTAATAAAAATGAAAACATCCTAAAAAAACTCTCCTTTAAAAACGCTTTTTCCAAATCAATCTTTCAAAACAATCAAATGGATGACAACAAACCTTGTCTTTGAGTAAACATATGGAACCTTGAACTTTTCACTTGGAACCTCTTGGAATGCTTGATAGTCTTCATCTTACATATTCATGTCTTAATCTCCTTGCATTTTCATTTCAAAAAGTCCCTTGCAATTTAGATCCTCATTATAGTCCCTTTTGCTTAAGTCCTAATCATAGTCCTCTTACATACATAGCTCATTTTTAGACCCTCCTCAAAAACTTTGCAAACAATCCTAGAAAGTATCCAAATCATGGAACCTCTCTTTATGATGTTGAAAATAGGATCTTGACTTGATCCCTGTTTCTTGCCAAATTTCAAACCCCCCTTATCAATTGGTCTTATTCCACCTTTGTCATGATGAATTTGACTTAAGCCTTTTTATCAAACTTGTCCTTTATTCCAAAAATCCTATTTTTCAAGTCAAGATCCTTATTCAACCTCATAAAGTTATGCTCCTAGATTTGTCTCCTTTCAAAAAATTAATTTTTAAAGTCCAAAAAACCAAAAAAAATCAATTGCATTAAGCCATAGGTTACTTTGCATACATCATCCAAAGTCCAAATTTTCATTTTCATAAAGTCCTTGCATAGTTAGGTTGCATTTTCATCCTAAAAGTCCCTCAAAAAATTCAAAAAATTTGCATTTGCATATAGTCATCATGTCAATCTTCACTAGGTTCCAAGCATCCAAAAGGAAACAAGAAACTTATCAACCCATGTTTCCATCACAAGGAAAATCACAATTACCTTTGGATCATAGACAAGATATACCTTTGCAACAACAAGCTTTTGAGCCAAGACAAATGACATCAACACAACCAAACAATCAATTCCATCAAGTCCATTCAAACATGATTCAAAAGTTGCAAACAAAATTGGCTAAAGAAAACAATATCTTGGAAGAGAGGGTTGCAAAGATGATAAAGAGTAGAAAGGAGATGGCCAAACTCCTTGGATGTCCAATTGAATCTTTTGGTGAAATTGACACACAATCTCTCATTGAGAAATCAAAGATACCAAAAATCATTTTACAACTCAATGAGGCAAATGAACAATTTAACAAATCCCAATTTAATCATGTGCAAGAGCAAATATTTTTCAATCAAGTCCCAGATCAAGCTCAATTCAATCAAATTTCAAACCAGTCGGCATGTGCTCAAATTTCAAATCAATCATTCAACCAAGTTCCAAATCAAATCTTTCAACCTGACTGTGGCATAATTCAAATGGGGCCACCGCCAAATTACGAACCAATCTTCATTCCAATACAACCAAGTGATCTTCAAAAAATTTCACAACCTCTTGTTCCAATCATGCAAATAAGACAATCAATAGCAAGATCACAAACAATAACATTTCTTGAGGAACCTTTTGTGTCCCCCAACTCACCACTAATGTCTTATGAAGCAAAGGAAAATTCAAATGTGACATCTTTTGAACATCAACCAAGCATAATCAATAAGAAACCTTTTGTTGAACATTTTCATTCCAACAATTCTTTCCAACATGTAAATATTGATGAGGTATCACAAACCAGACCCATCAAGTAGCACAAGTTCAAATCCAAAATTTTAAAGAATTTGTTTCAAAAATCGGATCAAACAAATAATTTACCCGTGTCTAGTAATGTCTCACCCCAAAACAATCACATGGATGACATACCTATTTCCCCTCAATACATTGACCTTCAAGAACATCCATATTTCCCTCCAATCCTTCATCCCTACAAAATTCACAAGAGCAATTTCCCGCATCCCCATCAAGTGATTCTTCCAACAATGCAACCTTCCAATGGCTATCCATAGAAGAAATCCAATCCAGTCCTACCCATAGCCCAAGTTCCTTTAAACCAATTCCACCATGTCATTCAATTTCAAACAAGCCTATTCATGAGAGTCTCATCCAAAGTCCATCACTCTCATATCAAAACATTTACCCCTTTCAAGAATCCCCCTTGCATGTCCAAAGTAATATCCCATGTCAAGAGGATGATAAAAAGAATGAAGAAACATGTCTAAAAACATATCAAGATCAAGACCCCTTCAATGACCAATTCTATCCTATTGTTTACCAAGACCCCATTTCACTTGAGCCTCATGATGATCCCACTATCCTTATCCCCCCTATCCAAAATGATTTTTTTCCACCTCAAAGAGAAAAATATCCTTCCAAGTCCCATTGACCTCCCACTTCCCAAGCAAGATCATGATCTCCCTTTAGATCCCCCATAAGACCCTATCCTACCAGATGATCCTGTCACTATCCATACTCCATTGCAGGATCTTATTGTTCCTTGTGCTCCCCCTTGTGATTCAAGCACATCTATGCAAGTTGTTCATGAACCCCTTACACTTCAAATGGGTTCCCCTAGTTCTATTGAGTCTAGTCCACCTCATGGTCCTATAAGTCTTTCCATATCATTCACACCTCATAATAATGGACTTGCGTCTTGTAGCAAGTATCCTACTGGTCAAAGAAAGCAATATCAAGTCAAAGGGTTAGACCTCCATGCAAAAGGTATATTGAAACCCTTACAATCCAAGAAAATTCAAATGGCCATGGTCTTAATAATCACTCTACATCTCAAGGTGTTGGTATCCCATCAAAATCCAAGTCCATATGTATACCTCCCCCTTCAACCCTTCCATCCATCTTAGCTCCATATATTGCTCCCTCCACTAGCTCACAATCCCCTTATCCTTTCCCACATGCAAGTCAACAAAGGCATACACCCTGAAGAACCTTCCATCCATCCAAAGTACCTCCATGAAATTCCTATCCATCCATGAATTTCATTCCCTTTCAAAGCAATTTGGATGCCAAACATAAAGTCTACAAGTCAAGCAATCCACATGCTGTCAAGGATCAACATGTCCAATATAATCGACATGTACAAAAGAAGAAAAATTTGATCCAAAATAAAAAAATAATTATAAAAAAGGCTACAAAGGCCCATTGAGCAAAAAATAAAGTCAAAAGCCATATGGGTTCCAAAATCCATTGCGCAAGCAATACATTCATAGGACCCTCAAAATAATGAAAAATCAAAAAGCATGTGGATTCCCAAGATGCTCCTTGAAGCATAAAGTCCCAAAGAAAAGTCCAAATTGGCATCCAAAATTGCTATCCCTCCATCTAAATGTCTTCCATCTTCCAAATCCATTTTGTGTCCTTGTGTCCCAAAATTCAGATCCATTCCTTCATTAATCCTTCAAAATCCAAAATCTCATTTTCCTTCATCACTCTATCACCCCTCAAGGTGTGTGCCAATGTTTTTCTTGCATCCATTCCCTTCTACTTCAAAGAAAGCTGGCATACATTCCCTTCATTATCTAACACCTGTTTTCCAACCTTTCATCCAACCTATCCAATCCCTTGCATAAAGCTTGTCCCATACTTATCTAATCACCCACTTCATATGCCTTTATCATTACCCTACATATTTGCACAATATATTTCAAAAGAATATTTCAAAGAGTAAGGTGCTTGAGTCCTCTATCCATGTCACTTCATGTGTCCAGTTTTTTCCAAAATGTCAAAAATGTCAAAAAAACAAAAAAAAACAAAAAAAAAAATGAAAAGAAAAAAGTTGCCCTGATGAAAACCTGGAAAATAGGCATCTTGGCAACACAAAAAAAGAGTCAAGAGAAATAATTTCGTCCAATAGTGAAAACCTGGCAAACAGGCACTTTGGGCAAGTACCATGATGAAAACCTGGCAAACAGGCATCATGTGTAATTCTATGAACTTCTTGCAATCTATACTTGGGGGTGGATTTCATTCATGTTATTCTTCATTAGTCCTATCATTATACTCCATTATCCCTAGCATGTCCTCCAATATCCCCAACATGTCCTCCATTATCCTATTCTTGTCATATCCATTATCCTATCCCCTTTTCCCCAACTTTGATCTTGACACGGTTATAAATATTCCTTGAAGCATCACATGTCCTATCTACTTTACATTGTCTTGATCCCTTTGGCCTATATTGTCTATCCCATCACAACCTTTCATCCATATTCTATATACCTTCTTGTTATCCCTAATTGATCTTGCATATCCTATCCATATCCTATCACTTTTCTATTCATATCCTATCATTATCCTATCTAGGTCCTAACATTGTCCTATCCAACTCCATATCTTGGTCTTGATGTAAAATAAGGACGTTCAATGCAAAAACATGTTTTCAAAGAAAACCTCTTGACATGTCCATTTATCGCATTCTATCCACTACACTATCTCATTACCTTATCATTGTCTTGTCCAGTCCCCCAGCTTGGTGAAAAAAAAAAATTGTTATCCCATTTCTTGGATAGTCCTTGGCACCTAACAGATCCACTGCAATGGCCCTTGGCCTTCATCCCTTTACCAATCCATTTTCTCCTTTCAAAATGTCCCTACCTTGCTAGACACTAGGGAGATTTCAAAAAATCCTAAAAATCCAAATAAGCAGCTCAAAAAATGCTAAAAATTGTAAAATTTCCTAAAAAAAATTCAAAAAAAATTACATAATGTCCTGAATAAATTCCAAATAAATCAAATAATGTCCTGAAAAAATTGCTAAAAAATCAAATAATGTCCTGAAAAAATTGCTAAAAAAATCAAATACGATCCTGAAAAAAAATATCATCACAAAAAAATTCAAATATATCAAAAATCCTAAAAATTTCAAAATCTTTTAAAAAATCTGCAATAAATTTGTACATACCTATCTTCTTTTTTGCGAATCGAACATCATGTTTGTAGACATCACTGGCAGAATCACCAATCTGTGCTTAACAAAATCATGATCTCATCAACGCGATCTAAATCATTATGACTCAGTATTCAATCTGGTTGGACCGTTCAATCTTTCGACCTTTGTTATCAATCAATTTGTCTAAGCTATCAATCAATTATCAAATCAGTAAATTTACAATCTAAGCTATCAATCAATGAACATTTAATGCAAGTAACAAAAGATTAGAATGGTTGTTGGCTCACATTGTTTTAGTAAGTGTTTTATCTTTTATTGATTTTCTTTTTTTCTCATGTTCCTATGCTACTCATTGATATTAGTTGAACTTATGAGAGTTGCCGGGATGGTTCATGACTAGTTGTTTTCACTTTTCTTTTTCTGCCTATTCGATGATCTCATTAAATTCTGGGGCATGTTTGCTACATGCTTTCGGGATGGAGAAGATCATCCTCTATCTACATCATGTTTGTTTACGCAAAAAGGATGACTTTATCGCTTTGGCTTTTGTGCCACGATGCGCCACATCTGCTTTTGCAATATCAAAATAAGCTCTTATAACACAATTGAACTTATGAAAGCCAAAATCTTTCTATCTTACTAATATTTCTGTCTAATTTCTTCTTTCTCCTAACATTTCTTCAATCAATCATCCTTCTTTTTGAAAAATTGTCCTCATATCAATTTCTGCCCAATTTTTTGAGGGGGCACCCTACCTCCATTCTGTCGATCCACTGGGGCATGATCTTCTATTTTTCTTTGAGCCAATGCTCATAATCACATTGTCTCAAAGAGGGGAAAAATGTAGACACCTAAAAATGGTTCATTGCCTATGCCCCCTTTTTAACATGTCTTCTATATTGTGTGTTTGATCTTTATCATTCACTAATATTGTGTCATTCTTCTATGTCATCATTTACTAATATTTCTACTCTCTTTATCAAATTGATCATTAACCTAATTTCCAAACCGATCAAAACCCTATTCCAAATCCAATCAATCTTGTCATCATTTTAGGAGCATTGTCCAAGTTCATCAATGCTTCGTATCCCTTCATTCAACTATTTGATAACATTGTCAAAGATCATCGGCGTTATCGTTATCAATCTATCAATATCAATAGTGTTGTTCATTATTGTCAATACTATTTTGGATTATCATTTCAGGAACATTGTCAAAGATCATTGATGTTTCCCCATTTCAATCTTATGATGCCATCAAAGTTCATTGGCACTTTTCATTCATTTCCAATCATCATTATCTAGGCGCATTGTCAAAGATCATCGATGTCTCGTGATTTCCTAAACTATTCTGGAACCCTCGGAACTAACCCTAATCATTATCAACATTATCAAACCCATTTCAATTCGACATCAATACCTTCAATTCAACCTATAATCCACTAATTTCCCCCTTTGGATGAATAACCCATAGTTTATCCTAAGTCCTAATTGAATAAATAAATAAACTTTATTTATTCCCCTTTCCCTAAGTCTCCAATAATTAATTAGCTAATTTCAATTTATGAGATTTTTATAATTTCATAAATCTAATTTGGATTTGTGAGGAATATTGATTTATTAATTGAATTAATATCCTCCTAATCTCACCTAATTCCCATATCCCTTAATTGAGGATTCACATCCCTATTAAGGTGCTTCCTCAATATCTCTAATATCCTCCAATATCTCCTCAATATCTCTCCCCTATTTCATACTTCCAAGCATCTCACCAACCAAAATCTGCATTTATGCAAGGATTTTGTGCAATCTCATCTAAATGTCTCTCATTTTATATAAAATGGGATGCATTTCATTCTTTCAAGGTTGAACCACGAGATTTTGAGAAAAACCTCAAGATCACTCATCCCCTAGTAATTCTCATTATCTATCCAAGCTTTCAATGTTCTTTGTGTAATTGGTGTTTGTCAAAGAGAAACATATCAACCTCTATGGAGAAGAAAGGAGAACATTTGAACTACATTTGAAGGGAGTTTTCTTGTGTTATCTTGCATATATTTTAACTCTTGTTTCAAATGGTTTTAATGTTAGATTAGTTAGGGTAGCATATTATTTAGGGTTTGTGGTTACCTAGATATGCTTCTAACCCATTTTCTAGTCTTACAAGAGAATGCAAATTTTGAATTAGAAATATAGCTCGGTAAAATATTACACTGATGAATTATATAGATTGGAAATCGAATCTAGACATGTTGAAGATGAAGTGGAAAGAATACCAGGGTATCTGAATGGATTAAGAAGTTCTATAAAAGATGAGATCATCTTGGTAAAGATGGAGAGTATAGAAGAGGCATATCATTTTGATCTAAAATGTAAGGAGAAATAGAATAAAAGATACGAACAAAGGCAAAGAGGAAAATGTGGTAAATTCACTAGAGGAAGAGGTAGATCTCATGGTGAAAATAGTAGATTTGAACCAGACAAGATGAATTTAGACACATATCAAGATAAAGGAAAGACAAAATGGAAAGGTGGAAGTTCATTCCAAGGAAGAGGCAACTACTCCCGAGGTGATTATAGTAGAAGAGGGTTCCAAGGATCTTGTTACAATTGTGGTGAAGGAGGACATAGATCTTTTGAGTGCACACATGCAAGAAAGAAAGTTGGTAGTAGAAGAAATGCCTTGGTGAAAGAAGAGTCACCGAATGAACCTGAGAAGGAAGGAAATCTAATGATCAGAAGGATAGTATAGAGTGAGAAAGATAAGATAGATTCTATCAAGAAAAGTTTTTTCAAGACCAGACGTAGAGTTGCAGACAAAGTTTGGAAGGTAATTGTTGGTAGTGGAAGCTCACAGAATCAGGCATATGAAGAGATGATCACAAATTTGCAGTTGGAAAGTGGTGGTACCCTAAATTTTGATAATTTAGAAGTCCCAATCCATTATCAAGAAGCATGTTTCTCCATGCTAAAAAAGATCAAAGGAATGAAGCTTTATGACACAAATAAATAGAACTAACTAATCGAAGCCTTCAGAAAATGCTGGAATTTAGACCTGCTACAAAGATGATTTTGACAAAGAATAAAGATGGTCAAATTTCAAAAATCTAAAAATGACCCAATTCGAGAAATCCAATTTCCTATCTCCATCTGAAATATTAGCTTTTAACAAGGTGTTTTGGATTTTTGACCAAAGCCAAATCCAAAATTTAGGTAGTTATTTTTTAGTTAGTTTATTGTTTTTTCAAAGTAATTTGAAATAAGAGTTGCGTCTTTTCACCCTAAAGAGGTGTGAAAGCCACACACACACACACACACACACACACACACACACACATATACATAATATAAAATTTAAAGAGAAGACAATACAATATAATAAAATTTCACATGTTTGGATAGTTTTTAATCAACAAGTATAACATGGACCTGGATGTACTATTTTTTCAAAATGGATATAGATAAGTCCTTTTTCTTTCACATGTGTAATAGTTTCATTATCATTTTACAATTAGTCCCTCAGATAAACCAATAGAACTTCTTCAAAGTGATAGTTTGATGTGCATGCTTCTTGATTTGATTCATAGTCTATATTTTCAATTGGTTTTCTCATTTTGCATGGTTAAATTCTGTTGATTGAGGCATTAGTCAATTGGTCTGTCATCTGAGAAGTATTACCCATTTGAAATATCTCTAAATTTTTTTTAGGTTGCATGTACATTCCATAACACCTTTGAAGTGATAAGTTTTTTTGTAAAGCTATCTCTAAGGTTGAACATAAGATTGGAATGATTTTGACTCTATTGTCCATGGTAGAATAAGGCACTGGTCTAATCATTATTTGGATTATAGTTATTCAGTTCATATTTTATAGTTTTGTGCTATCTTATCTATCTATTCATTTCAAATTACATACATATTTACTAAACATTATTTCAATTATTTAAAGTATTTCAGTTTACAGTTCACGATATATTTTTTTCTTTAGATTTCTTTCAAGTTCCTTGCCATACTTGAGAGAGAAGGTTGAAGTATTTCTTATATGCTATAAAAAGCCTTGTAACTTGAAGGATAAGTCAAGGTATAGGCCTGCCAGCCTTGGTTTTGCAGATCCAAAATTGCAAAAGTTCCAACCTTGCCTTGGTTCTGACTTGTTAGTTGGCCAAATCACTTGGGTTTCCCAACCTTGGATTGGCAAGTGCATAGGAAATCCAATCTGTCGATTTGAGCACCAACAGATTGGCGACTCTACTGGGGAGTTGTTCAAAAGAACATTTTTGTATTTTACCTAGAAGCTTTGGTGATATATTTAAGACTCTATTGGGAGAAAAGAACTTAGAAGACAGTAAGTATTTTCCTTCTGATAAGAAGGTGGTGACTCTATTGAACAAAGCATTTCAGTTAGTGACTCTACTGAGGGAGAAGACACAGAAGGAGATGGTGGATTGTTTTTTCAAATGTATCCATCATTTCAAAGAAATCCTTTTATTCCAGATGGTATCAGGCCATTGGATCTTAGGAGATTTCAATGCATCCCAAATAAGTTATCCCCTAA
>MU224979.1:788007-798406 GCA_018584345.1 Thuja plicata | reverse complement strand
TCTTCATAGTAATCATAAAACTGATCAGAGGTGAACTCTCCTCCTCTATCTGATCTCAGACATTTCAGTTTTAATCTAGATTCATTCTCAACCTTAGCTTTGAATATTTTGAACTTCTCAAAGGCTTTAGATTTATCCTTTAAGAACGCAACCCACATCATCCTTGAAAAATCATCAACAAACAAAATGAAATACCTTTCTCCGTAATATGATCTTGTTTGGGTAGGACCACATAGATCTTTATGCACTAGGTCCAATTTGTTTTCAGTTGAGTTCTTCTTGCTTATGAAAGAACTCCTTACATGCTTTCCCATAACACATTCCTTGCACATTGTGTCAACTGGTCTTGCAATACTTGGAAGGTCTCTGACTACCTTGACATTACTTATCTTTACTATGTTATCAAAATTTATATGACAGAGTCTCTTGTGCCATAACCAACTGTCATCTACTTTTTCAACAAAACAACTTACATCTGAATTAAGTTGAAAAATATTACCTTTTGTTTTGGATCCTGATGCAATCATGTCTCCATCCTTTTTTTTAATGATGCACTTGTTGTCTTTGAACTCCAAATGATAACCTTTGTCAAGTAGCTGTCCAACACTTAGCAAGTTATGATGTAATTTATCAACATATAGAACATCATCTGTCTTGTTCTTTCCATCCAAAGTGATAGAACCTCTGCCTATGATAGGCTTAGGAGTTTTATCTTCAAATCTAACCATACCACCTTTGTATTTGTCTAAATGGATGAATCTATCTTTGTCACCTGTCATATGGTGAGAGCATCCACTGTCAATGATCCAATCAGTTCTGATGTCTTCTTTGGAAATTAGGGCTAACTCTTGTTCTTCCTTTTCATCTGCAATGTCCATTTCCTCGAGAAAATTTTCCATGTCTCTAAGGGAAAAGAATCCAATTTCATCCTCTCCTGAATCTTTATCAGTTACACCTTCTTCAACACGGTAACATTCCTTCTTATATTTAGGTTTGTAATTGGATCTGAACTTCTTGACTCTTGTGGGACACTTAGATGCAAAGTGACCAATCTTGTTGCATGAAAAACATTTGAATGGATGATGTCCTTCATATTTTCCTTTTCCTTTCTTTTCTCTTTTAGAAATCATAGCAATGATATCTTCTAGTTCTTCATCAACTTCTTCTTTTTCATTATGGCTAGAGATGTGTAAGGATCTCTTACCATGGACTGAGGCTTTGAAATATGTTTCACTTTTAGGTTTAGTATTCAATCTTGATATCTCAAATGTAGAGATTTTAATGATCAAAGTCTCTCTCTTGAAGTCTTGTGAGAATTGCATGGTTTCCTCTAGAATAATTATCTTGTTTTTATAATTTGATGTTAATGTAGTTAACAACTTGTCCATTATAAATTCTTCTGATATTTCTCCACCATTGTTTCTGATTCCAGAGACTACTTCATTTATCCTTTGATTGTAAGCTCTAATGTTATCTTCAAGAAACATCTCAAGACTATTGTATTTCTTTTTCCATGCCTTCTTGTGTGCATTCTTTTCTTGAATATCTCCTTCAAACATATCTTCTAAATACCTCCATATGGTGTATGCTCTGTCAATTTTCTTGATCTTAGAAAATTCACTGTCAGATAGGGCACTGATTAGTGCTTCTTTAGAAATTGTATTATTGGTAAATGTTTCCTTTTGTCTATTAGTAGCATCATCCTTTGCAAGGTATTTCAGAGATGGAATAACAACTTCTTGTGTAGCTATCTCAAAGATCTCAAAGCCAACACATTGTAGATGTGTTATCATTTTTTTTCCAATCCAGATAATTTTCTCCATCGAACTTAGGGCTCTCTTTTCTAAAGTAAGACATCTGATCTACCTTAAGATGTTAGGCTTCTTCTTCAAGGCACTTGGCTCTTATACCAATTGTTAGAATAGTCCCAAAGGATAACTGAGAGGGGGGGTGAATCAGTTATTAGTAACTTTAAGTCTTTTCTCCTCTTCACTTCAGAATATAATAAAGTAAATGCACATTAAGATAACACAGTACACAACACACAATTTGATTATGGGGAAACCAAATGGTAAAAACCCTGGTGGAAATTAGCACCCACAATAAACTATACTTGTTTATAGTAATCCCTATTAGAAGATCTTGCAACCCTGTTAGGAGTTGTTCTTTAAAAAGTGATAAGTATAGTGACCTGGTTAAGGGTATGACCCTGTTAGGAGTATTTTACAAATAACCCTATTAGGGGTGAGGACTCACTGTCCAAAAGCTCACTGCTTCAATGGTGAAGGCTAAAACTTTTTGTAGAACAGATATGCACTATATCTGATGATGAACTATAGAGTAGACCTGATGTATTGATCAATTCCAATGTATTATAATCTTCTACTTCTTCTTCACATAGACTCTTGATGAATGAACAACAACTGATATTATTCTCTGTATATTTTCTGTCTCTTTTCATATCATTCACACTTAGCGTATCACAAATGACTTGCTATAAGTATCTTCCTCAAAGTATGAGATCATGGGACATGTAATAAAAATCTTCATAACATCCTTGTCGGCTCTACAAATCATGCAAGCATAATCACAACCACACAAATATAAACTGAATAGATGCGACGCTTTACTAAGTCAGCTTCACCAAATTAACTCTAACTTTGCAATCTTCTTGAAACATGTTTGGCGCCTTTAGATAACTATTATCAAATCATAACTAATCATAAATATACACATGCATATCCTGAAGATAGGTGCAACTCAAGAAATATGTTACATATGTCAGCTCTGAACAGATACTCTTCTATAATTGTAATTGCCAATAACATAATTACACAACTTGACTGAAACATCAAATCTGAATCTGCATGTATGAACATAACATAATAAACATGTCTACAACAACTATCTAACCACTTAAGGCTTGATATCATCATTTTGATAAGTACATATAGAATCACTACTGTGTATTATATGTTGTCATCAATGACAAACATACAATCAATCAACTGCATAGAAACAAATCTCCAACACAACCTTGCCTTGGTTGTTACTTGTTAGTTGGCCAAATCACTCGGGTTTCCCAACATTGGATTGGCAAGTATATAGGAAATCCAATCTATCAATTTGAGCACCAATAGAAAGAATGGAGCACCCAAAGCCCTATCAAATTTCATAGATCAAGGATAAGCATACATTAATGGTGAGTGAACAATGTTTTGTGAATCTAAAAATTGGAAAGTATTATGATAAGGTGTTGTGTGATATTATGCCAATTAGTTGTCATATTTTTTTGGGTAGACCTTGGGAATATTATAGGCATGATGTACATGATGGAAGAGTGAATATATACACTATTTGGGTTGATGGTAAGAAACAAATCTTGTTACCTTTAGTTGAAGAATCTGTTGGTGAGATATGTACATATGTGAAAGTTTGTTTGATGGAAGGTAGAAATTTTGTTAAGTATTTGAAAATAAATGATATTTGTTATGCTTTGATTCCTAACAAATCGAGTAAGAATACAAAATATGAAGTTCCTGCAGAAGTTGGGAAATTTATTACCAAGTACAAGGATAATATTGTAGATAATGTACCTGATGGTTTTCCACCGAGGTGAGATATTAGTCATTGTATGGATCTGATTCCTGGAGCTATTTTACCAAACAAGGCACCACACTAGTTGACACTGACCGAGAATGAAGAACTAAACCAACAAGCTCATGAGTTGTTGAACAATTTTTTAATCAAAGAAAGTTTGAGTCCATGTACAGTACCAGCAATATCGGCACCTAAGACGAATGGAGAATGGTGAATGTGCACTGATTCAATAACAATAAATAAGATCACAATTAAGTATAGGTTTCCTATACCGAGGATGGATGATATAATGGATTGTTTGAGTGGAGAAAAATATTTTAGAAAAATTGATTTGAAGATTGGATATCATCATATTAGAATCAGAGAAGGTGATAAGTGGAAGTCTTCTTTCAAGACAAAAGAAGGTTTGTATGAGTGGTTGGTTATGCCTTTTGGTTTAACTAATGCATCGAGTACATTGATGAGGCTAATGAATGAAGATTTGAAGAAATTATTGAATAAATGTGTAATTGTATACTTGGATGATATTATGATATTCAGTAAGACTAGAGAGGAGAATTTGATGCATCTAAGACAAGTATTGTAGAGATTGAAATAGGAAAAGTTGCTAATAAATCTGAAAAAGTGTTCCTTCATGAAAGAAGAACTTTTGTCTTTAGGTTTTGTGATTTCAGCTAATGGTTTGAAGATGGATCCTGAGAAGGTTGAAGGTATACTTAGTTTTCCTACACCTGAGAATGTCAGTGAGGTAAGATTGTTTCATGGATTGGCAAGTTTCACGGGAATTTTATTGGAAATTTCAGTTCTATTTGTAATGCCATGAATAAGACAATGAGAGGAGACAAAATAGAATTCAAATGGACACATGGAGCTGATAAGAGTTTTGAGACTCTGAAACAAAAGGTTTCTAAATTTCTTGTGTTAGCCTTACTTGATTTTAATAACCTATTTCATGTTGAATGTGATGCAAGTGGAAGTACAATAGGAGTTGTGTTGACCCAAGAAGGTAAACCTGTTGCTTTCTTTAGTGAAAAGTTGAATGATGCTAAAAGAAAATATTTTTTCTATGATCAAGAATTCTATGCTATTGTTCAAGCTCTTAAGAAATGGAGACATTATTTGATGCCAATTGAATTTGTGTTGTATACCGATCATAAGGCTTTACAATATTTGGGTAGTCAGAATAAGTTGAATCAGAGACATATGAAATGGTTAGAGTATTTACAGAGTTTCACATTTATGATAAAGCATAAGAGTGGAGTTTCTAATTGAGTTTCTTATCGTTAAGTAGAAGATGATCTTTGTTGATTGAAATGAGAATTGAGGTTCTTGGTTTTGATGACATGAAGCATTTGTATGAGAATGATCCTGATTTTTCTATGAAGTGGAGAGTGTGCAGATCACCTATTCCAAATCAACCAAGTAAGTATGAAGAATATTTTATTCAAGAAGATATGTTGCTCAAAGGTATTCAGTTGTGCTTGCTGAGAGGATCAAGGAGAACTAATTGGATAAAGGAGAAACATATTAGTGGTTTGGTTGGACATTTTGGTATTGATAAAATATTGAGTTTGCTGAAGGAAAGGTATTTTGGCCTCATTTATATAAGGATGTTCAAAAACTTGTGAAAATTTGTGGATTTTGTCAAGTTGAAAAAGGAGTAAGTCAGAATACTAGATTGCATACACCAATTTCTGTTCTTGAGAAACCGTGGAGTGATATTAGCATAGATTTTGTTCTTGGCTTACCGAGGACAGCAAGAGGTAATGATTCCATATTTTTTATGGCGGATAGATTTTCTAAGATGACACATTTCATAATATGTAGAAAAACATCAAATGTAGTACATATATAAGATCTTTTTATTTAAGGTGATTGTCAGATTGCATGGATTATCAAGGAGTATCATCTCTGACCGAGATAGTAAGTTTGTTAGATATTTTTGGAAAACACTTTGGAAGAAGTTGGACACTGAGTTGAAGTATAGTTCTACATTTCATCCATAGACTAATGGACAAATGAAGGTTGTAAACCACAATTTGGGTTACCAGTTAAGATGCTTAGATGGAGATGTTAGGGATTTTTCTTGCTAAACCTCAAAAATGTTTAAATTTTTGTTTTAACTCTATAACTCCCAATATTGAAATAATTGAAGCAAGAGAAATACCTAATTGATGAGGATTTTGATAATATCCAGGGAAACTATTACCTCCTCCTTTTTTGAGATCCACTGGCTCAGGCAGGTATTACCTATGAATGATTACTGATTGACAATATCTTTTAAGTGGATTATATCTTCTTACTATATTTCTGAATGCCATTTAGTGTATCAATAAGTAGATAACTATGCAAGTAACTATGAATAACCTGATATAGAGCTAAATAAGCCAAACTAGTATTTTGACAACAACAAATAGTAATGCAATAAGGATTCTCATCCTTCTTCCTTTTATTGTTCTTAGGAACTTAGGAGGGATAACCTATTTGATTCTCTCTTAAAGGGATCAACAGACTTGAATTGTATACTCTATGATTACAATTACTTATGAATGTATGCTATTTTATAAGTGTAATGTAATTGAATGATTGTTCTTAAATGCTGGATGATTGAACAATTACTTGCAAAACTATAAACCAGTGCCCGATCCTATGGGCTATAGAGTCAATATCTAGTATAAATCCACAATAAGGTGATTAATGAAATACTTGCAACAAAGATAAAATGCCTTACAAATTATCCTCTAGTTCTATAACTATCATCAAATCCTTAAATTAATGCTAAGTTCTCTGGGGTCATTTGAAATAATTAATCCTTCCTTGAAGGAGCTCAAAAATGACTGCACAACCACCTTTTGATCAGTATGTCTAAGTGCTTTACAAATAAGCATACAAGAACTATAACATAAATGAAAAGAGACAATCAAGATATAGAATAGAGATTGCAATATATTATATTAATGTCTTAATGCTTCAAATACATTCATAAATTTTAGTAGTCTACCTTGTAATTCTATTCCATCATCTTTTAAAATTTTACAATGAGCTCTATATATAGGCCAAAACCATCTTGGAATATTTAAGAAGTATAGATGCTACAAGCTTTGGATGGTTTTAAGACCTAACCCTAAAAACTAGAAAAGACAAAAGACAAGAAATAACCAAGTGGTGGATGGAAAAAATGAAGAATAAGATCTAATTTGTTCTTTGTCTTCTAGTTATCTTTGACACCTTTGTTTATATATGTTCGGGATAGCATCTGATATTTGCAATGAGATCTAGTGACTGCCATTTTAGGCTAATTTACACTAGTATTTATGATAGCTAACCTTACTGTGCTCAAAGAAAAAGTGCCATGTGTCCACCTATTATTCATCCATGATGTCCAGGTCAATAGTGACATGCTTTTTCTTCTTGGGATTTATTAATATGTCCCATACTATAACATCTTCTTCTTTCAGACATTCAAATCTCTATATATTCTCTAGCAGGGCTTTCTGTCTCTCCCACCTAGCATCGATAATGCTCTTGACATCTATGATGAATTTATTGCAATCTATTTCAGCCTTAATTGCTTCATCAAGAATCTTATTATATTTCTCCATATCCATCTCTCCTTTATCAGGAACATATACCTCTTTATTAGGTAATACAGTGTCGAATTATGAGTCCCATACACCTAGTGGCTTGATCTGATTGTCCTCTAATTTAATTGGAGGCATAAATTTGTTGTATCTTGGTCCAAACATGTTCAACCTTGCCTCTATTTGATTAGCCTTTCCTTTAAAAAATGAAAAATTGGCTCCTATTTTCTCTATCTCAGTCCCAACCTGGGTTACTTTCTCTGGTAGGTTTGACCTAAGTGGTTACAAAGATGCCAACCTTTCAAAAAATCTTGTTCTGCGAGATCATGTTGCATAATAAGGGTTCACAATTTAGATAAAAATTTTTACCTCTACTTGCAAGCCTGGCAATTTTCCATAGGCTCCATAAACTACATCAATTTTTCCCCTTATTGTATTCACCCTATGCTGCAAAATTTCAGTTAATGCACCTAATACAACTTCATTGCGCTCCCTGACCTCTTGCCCTGTTTCTGTTGTAGTAGGCTCTATTTCCTCTATCTGTACTTCTACATCTTTTCCCTCCTTTGGTTCTGCAAGGTCAACCTCTGGCTTGTCTAGCAATTACTGTGTAATCTCTGCTATTAGCTTCTCTTGTGCTTTGATCTTGATTAGACCCAGCTCCCTATCTTTGACATCAAGCCTCAAGCCTTTTTAAATATGGCAAGTCTGGGATGAAACCTTCAAAATAAATGCCTTTTCTCTTTACTTGCCTTTTTAAGTCCATCAATTCATTGAACTTTTCAGCCCTTTTATCAACCTCCTCATCCTCCAATATATTTCTGTAAAGGGGGAAATCATGTAATGTGGAGGTTTGATTTTCTTAGAGTATATTGATTTCCTTAACCTTACTTTATATTTAATTGAATTATATTGATTATGTATTGCAATTGTGATTAGGGATAAGATAAGATGTTTTTCGTTATTCCCAAATGCACAAATGGGAGATCCAAGTTGATCAACCCCAAGGAAGGGCTAATGCACAAATGAATCAACTATTTAGAAGTGAGAATAACAAGAGAGATACCTTAAATTCTATTAATTATATGTATAGAAATGATATATGATAGTAATTGAAGGAATGGGAGAAATGCACTAACCTTGAAATGTTGCAGATCAAATAATGTTGTTTTCTGAGGTCTGTAGACTATTTTTGGAAAAATTGACAGTTGATCCCGAACCAGAACACAGAGATGAACAAAACCCAAAAATATTTTTCTGTTCCAATGTTGTCTTATGAAATTGGTTGACCTTGACCAAAAAATGTCAACCTTGACCCAATAATGTCAACCCTAACCTACACAGGCCCGACAGAAAATATGTTCGTGTCGTTCGAAAGAAAGCCGAAAAAGGTATCCAGATCCGGTCTCAAATATGCAATTCTATACCTATACCTACAAGAAAAAGGGGATTTTTTGTTGTGGGGGAGGGGTTTGCCTTGGTCAAACCCCAGTTTTGGAATTAACCTCAAATATATGTAATTGAAATTGTAGAAATAGACAAAGTAAATGCATAAATTCACCTTGCTTGAAAATGTCCTTGTGGTGGATTCAAATCCTTGAATCCACAAGTATGCTTAAAATGTAGAATGTAGAAAGGTAGGATATCTTCAATCTCTTGCTTGTAGATCTCCAACACCAAGTCTTGAATGGGTTCTTGAATTTGGAATAGGCTTGAAAGAAGGTGGATGGAGAGATCACCAAAAGGGTACTATGTAGCTTGAATCCTTCAATGGCCTCCAATGGATCTCCTTCATGAAAGTGGATACTTGAATGGATGAATGCTTGCTTTGAAATATTTCTCCTTGGCTTTCTTGAATCACCCTTGAAGATAGTTTTCTTGATGATTGTTATCGTTCGTAATGCTTCAATAGAGGACTTAGAGAAAATGAGAGAGAAAGCTTCCCTTTTATATGAAATTAGGGCATAATCTTCTAAGGAGGGCTACATAGGAGGATTAAATTTCCATTAAAGCCTTTAACCATAAGAGAGGACCTATATTAAATATAATTTAGGAATCAATGCTTTGGAACCTGAAAAAGCTGACTCGAAAGTGAGAAATACTTTTTGCAAAGGCTGACATCCAAAAATTGTGAAACCCCGGGATCTGAACCCTGGGTCAAGGTCAAGGTCGACATTGACCTAGGTCAGGGTCGAGGTTGACCCTGACCTAGGTCAGGGTTGAGGTCAACCCTGACCTAGGTTAGGGTCGAGGTTGACATAGACCTAAAAGGTTGACCCTGACCCTGCAGCCCAGAATCACCATTCTGCAGTTCAGAATGCATAAATCAGGCTAAACAGGAGTGGAAAGAGGGATATAATAGGGGGGAAGCCATGTCAAGATCAAGAATCCATTCAAGGCACTTTTCATGACCCCAAACCACTTACTTAGAATGCTAAACACATCTACAATGGAACTGCTTCCATTTTCTGACTATACATTTAGCCCCCACTTTAGCAAGAGTATGAGCTCAACACAAACTCTTGGTAAAGGAGAATATATAGAAAAGATAATCTTATTGGACCCAAAAGGGATAAAGAAACCCTCAAGCCCCCAAGGGACTTAATTATTTATCAATCCTAAGATCATGATAAGAGAGACATTACTCAGTTAAGGAGAGAGAGAAAGGTGTGATTATCTCGCCCAATGAGAACTTATGTTTCATTGTGAACCACACAAAAGGCATAACTGGAAAGATGGAATTGAACTGCCTAGTGAATGTGGCTACTCACTAGTCAAACCATCAGGGAGATCCATTGTTAAAGGGATCAAATTATTGTAAATTGAAAACTGGTAGGATCAAGGGATCCGTGTAAATTTAAACTGGAGGGATCAAGAGATCCTAAAAAGTAAAAATGACCATGCTTTAAGGATTAGTTTCTTTTAATCCAGAAAGGGAAAAGTTTTAAATCTTGAAAACTATTTTGAATGTGCGTGTGTGTAAAAAGTGAGTAGAGTGTATGCCCCCACATTAAATTCATTGCTAACACTTTAATAGGAGCAATGGTTTCAATGAAAACATCAACAACTCTATGGATTACGTTTCCACTTTGAGATGCCCCCAAAGGAAGACAAATCAAGGGAAATAAAACATAAACATACATAAGAACACAAGAGGGATCTACCTAATGTGGGGTCAGTATGATTATAAGATAACATGTACATAGAAATATAATATT
>MU224979.1:755646-785052 GCA_018584345.1 Thuja plicata | reverse complement strand
ATAGGTGCACTTGGAAGAGAAGTTGTTATCAAAGGAGGAGTGTAAGTAGGAATACTAGGTAGAGGAACAAAAGAAGGTCCTACACTAGTGACAATAGGTGTGAATCCTAACTCTTAAGCTTCTTGAGCTAAAGGTTTAACATTAAAATTCACAATATGAGTAATACTATGTAAGAAATTAATACCTTGATCATTATCATAGAGAAATTTCTTAATAGCCTCTATAGCTTGGATAGAATCTTGATTATGGTTTTCTTGGATAAGCCAATTTCCCATTTTATCAATTTCAGTTGAAAGGTTTTGCACTTGTTCAGGAGGAACTCTTAAAGCATCATCTTCATTATGAGATGAGTCAGAAGAGTTATGTTCCTTAGAAGGATTGGAATCATGAGTTAACAAATTGTCATCCGGGACCCTAAGGAAAGGAGAGGAAGACTTGGGATCAAAGGAACCCATAAGTCTACGGCTTCTTCTAACCGGGATACTATAAGTAAGACTAGATGTGGTAAAGCTCATACACCAATACAATGCAAATGAACTAACACAAAATTTTGATTAATGGAATTTAAATGCAATTTGAAAGAAAATGCAAGATCTATCATAAACAATGTAAATCTAACACCAAAAAGAAAGAGTTGTCTATCGTGGGTTCACCAAAATGTAAAGGGGGAAATCATGTAATGTGGAGGTTTGATTTGCTTAGAGTATATTGATTTCCTTAACCTTACTTTATATTTAATTGAATTATATTGATTATGTATTATAATTATGATTAGGGAGAAGATAAGATTTTTCTCTTTATTCCCAACTGCACAAATGGGAGATCCAAGTTGATGAACCCCAAGGAAGGGCTAATGCACAAATGAATCAACTATTTGGAAAGGAGAATAACAAGAGAGATACCTTAAATTCTGTTAATTATATGTATAGAAATGATATATGATAGTAATTGAAGGAATGGGAGAAATGAACTAACCTTGAAATGTTGCAGATCAAAGAATGCTATTTTATGAGGTTTGTAGACTGTTTCTGGAAAAACTGACAATTGATCCAGAACCAGAATGCAGAGACAAACAAAACTCAAAAATCTTTTTCCATTCTGATGTTGTCTTATTAAAAAGGTCAACCTTGACCCACAAATGTCAACCTTGACCCAATAATGTTGACCCTGAACCTGCACAGGTCTGACAGAAAATCTGTTCACGCCGTCTGAAAGAAAGCCAAAAAGGGTATCCAGATCTGGTCTCAAATCTACAATTCTATACCTGTACCTACAAGAAAAAGGGAATTTTTTGTTGTGGGGGAGGGGTTTTCCTTGTTCAAACCCCGGTTTGGGAGTTAAACTCAAATATATGTAATTGAAATTGTAGAAATAGACAAAGTAAATGTATAAATTCACCTTGCTTGAAAAAGTCCTTGTGGTAGATTCGAATCGTCGAATCCACAAGTATGCTTAAAAAGTAGAATGTAGATAGGTAGGATGTCTTCAATTTCTTTCTTGTAGATCTCCAACACTAAGTCTTGAATGGGTTCTTTAATTTGGAATAGGCTTGAAAGAAGGTGGATGGATAGATCACCAAAAGGGCACTATGTAGCTTGAATCCTTCAATGGCATCCAATGGATCTCCTTCATGAAATTGGATACTTGAATGGATGAATGCTTGTTTTGAAATCTTTCTCCTTGGCTTGCTTGAATCACCCTTGAAGATAGTTTGCTTGATGATCATTATTGTTCGTAATGCTTCAATAGAGGACTTAGAGAAAATGAGAGAGAAAGCTTCCCTTTTATTTGAAATTAGGTAACAATCTTCTAAGGATGCCTATATAGGATTATTAAATTTCCATTAAATCATTTACCCCTAGGAGAGGACCTATATTAAATATAATTTAGGAATCAATGCTTTGGAACCTGAAACAGTCGACCCGGAAGTGGGAAATACCATTTGCAAAGGATGACATCCAAAAACTGTGAGACCCCAGGATCTGAACCCTGGGTCAAGGTTGAGGTCGACCTTGACCTAGGTCAAGGTTGAGGTCAACCATAACCTAGGTTAGGGTTGAGGTTTACATAGACCTAAAAGGTTGACCCTGACCCTGAAGCCTAAAATCACCAGTCTGCAGTTTAGAATGCAGAAATCAGGTTAAATAGGAGTGGAAAGAGGGACAGAATAGGGGGGAAGCCATGTCAAGATTAGGAACCCATTCAAGGAATTTTTCATGACCCAAAACCACTTACTTGGAAGGCTAAACACGTCTATAATGGAAGTGCTTCCATTTTCTGACTATATAATTTCTTCTGAGGTCTTCTTACATGCATTCCTCATGATCCTTTGTATATGGAATGGTGGGTGTTAACAACTTCTTGGCACTTAAAATGAAGCCTTCTATGTCTATGTATTTGTAGAGGGCTACATTCATTATGCAATGGCTCATCCAATTGTTTACTAGATCTAAAGCCCTTTTACCAATTGTAAAATTGTAGACCCTAAACTGTCGTGTGGTAAATGTACCCTTCCCATGAGGATAAAGGTGCTCCTTGTCCGTTAAAATTAACTACCTGATAAATTCCATTACTGCAATCCTGGGTGGCACAAGGAATGGTAGAACATGAGGTGGGTGAGTGCACCCATACACCCTGATCAATGTGAAATTCTTCTCATAATAGAGATCACCCTAGTTGTGGTCTCTTGGCCACTTATCAACATATCGGCACAACCTAAGTAGTTGTAGCACCTTCACTGGTAGTCTTGTCTTATTTACTCCTAGACACTTAAGTATTGGATATACTATCCAATTCTCAAAGGAACAAAACTCATATTCTTTTGAGGTATAATTCCACACTCTCAGCCAAAATTGAATGGGGTTGGCCTAGTTCTCGTGAAACCTCTGAGGCCTCAAATATTGACATTTCATAATAGGAAATTTGTAGTATAATATCAAATGCATTAGAATGGAATAATGCATGAATTTGGGGTTTTCCTTCTTGCTCTGGATATCAATGAATCCTTGATGTATTTGATCAAGTATATACTTAATATAATCATAATTAGAAGTGGTATGAGGGCTATGCATATCGAGGACCATCATAAGGATGTCTGAGGTTATTCTCTCTGGTCCTCCATCCTTTCCCAACACTCTACACAATACATAGGAGATATAATTCATATAGAAGTTGCGGTCTTTATAGTAATATGGGGAAGTCCCTGGGATGGGTGCTATGTAGTTCTTCATTCTCCTTGGCACATGATGTTACTAGATCAATTTGGTTGCAATACCAGACTCTCTTGTATACCTTTTCTCTAAACTCTTCAAATTTATCTCTGTGGCCATTGGATAATATACATTGAATGCTTTCATGAATGAGTTTCTATCTAGGGTTAGTAGGATTTTCCCATCATCCCTTTTAATATTCTTAGTTAGGGCATCATACCTACTAGCCATTTATAAAATAAAATCAACATCTACAAAGATGTCAGGAACTATTAATCAGGCTAATCCACAGGTCCATGGGTTTGAAATTGGCATAGGTTCATCACTATTATTATAGAAATAACTGAACAGGGAATAACCAGAAGAGCCTGGGTTTTTGGCATCTCTAATATATGATAAATCATCAATAAGAGTATCAGCACTTACCTTTCTATTCTGACTTGACCCAGGCAATAGAGAGATTAATTCTTTAGAATAATTGCGCTTCCCTTTCATATCATCATCAACATCACCACTTCTTCCACTGGCAGACGCTACACTCGTTGCCTGACTCATCTTGTTCTATTCCAATTTATAGTACCAATATTGAAACACATATCCTACAAACCCTCACCACAAGTTGTTAATTACTCTATGAATTGAAATTCTGAGACTAAAAACACCACCAATCACAATGCCTTTTGAATTCTAAACCAGGAAATCACTTCTTTCAAAACACGCTGCTGGAAAACTCTACTCTTCTTGGAAAATGCTAATCTTTTATAAAATTCTTAGCTCTAAAAACTTGGAAGCTGGTAAAATAAAATGACAACGGATATACTTACTTATATATGAAAAATCAATGCAACCATCTCTTCAAAACTTGCAAACTTACAATTCATCACTTCCGCTATTAGTTTACATACTGTGACATCAATTCTTTTTCTAGTCATGGCATTTCAAACTGACATGCAATTAATTATCAATGAGTCCATTTTTCCTATTTTAAACTTTATAAAGTTTGAAGAGAGATCAAAATCAAATCTGATTGGCTATCATTAAACACAATTCGGCCACTTTTCCATCTAGCATAAATCTTTGAAAATCTATTGGCTAGCAACTGTATACCATGGTGCCAAAGAAAATTCTTCACTTTAACTCTGGTTCTACTTCTAGCAACCTCGTGACTGTGTAATCTCTTTGTCATGGAATATTCTCTTTAATTGTGGTTTCATACCGAGACTTAGCGACTACCGGTGGATCAATCTCCAGATCAACAGTTATCTCCTTGTCGCTGAATGTTTTCACTTAACCCATATTCTTATGGAGACACCATGACTAATCCATTTACTAACTTCCCTTTTAACCTTGGTTTACTTCTAGAGAATGGGCCACAGTTATATCTCTTTGTTGTCGAACACATCTTTTAACTCATAGTTTATTTGGATACCACATGACAAAAACCTTTATATCTTTATCACTGCATATTTTTACCTTTATTATTTTTTTTTGGAGATAACCTGACCATTGATCTTCCTTTATCTGCATCTTTCAGTTGTCATTGACTCTCTAGATTTGAAAATAAAACCCTAATTCTTCATGAGACTACATGATTATTGTCTCCAAGTCACCAGGTGTATTCTTTACTTTGCATCTTCATTAGAGACTATGTGACTGATTAACATGTGTCTCAACTTATCCTTTTGTCTCCTAATCACCAGCTCTCATTTGACTTTTCAAACTTTTCCAATGACCTCACAACTGCCGTTGGATCTCTTTTCATCTGGTGGTTGTCACCAAATCTCCTAATTCTTAACTCAACCCATGATTTATTTTGTGACTAGGCGACAATCCTAGTATTAAAACTGACACTTAACTCAGGTTTGATCATGAGACCTCATGACTATGGAAACTCATAGTCGCTAGAAGATTTCTAAATTGTAGAGTTAATCACGAGACAACCCAACTATCATTGGATCTAACTTGAGATAGACAGTCTACGTTAAGTCTCCATATCCACTAGGGCATATTCCCCTAATCAGGAGATAATGCAACAAAGGCCTTTCATCAAGTCTCTAAAAGGAATGGAATATTCTCTTCAGCTTATGAGACTAAGTGACTAACATAATAAGCACATGACAATTTCTCAGAACTTAAGTTACAAAAAAGTAACTTAAAAATAGAAACATGACTAAGATTTTGGGGCTTTTTTGCATTTTTGAAAAGAGGTAACCCTAGGGCCTAGGGTTTTTTAACATTTTTCACTTGGTTTATGGTTAAAAACACCATTTATGAAGACATTTAAGCAATTTTACATATGAATTTCAACTCTCAAGCATAGGAATGACAGAGAACTTTAAAAATTTATTGGGTAGACTACAAACTAGAAATACAACCAACAATGGCTCTATCTGAGGGTGAGTAAACACAAGTTTATATCAAGAAAATTAGAATCTCTGGTTGCTAACCACTTCAAAAGATGTTTACTAACCTATTGCAGAAAGAAACACATGACTGGAAGAAACACATCTATTTACATATAATACAGAGATATTTATTGTGCATAAAACTTTCACTTTCAACTGAAAAATGGCTTCAAGAACTACCCATGCATTGAAAATTCATATTCTTCATGAATCATGTTCTTCAAGATATAAGAGTCTTTAGAAAAACTTTGAGAAACAATAAAGGAACCAAGCCATAAAGATTCAAACTTTTTATGCTTACCTTTATCCTCTTCTCTAACATTCCATTGGAGTACAAGGTCACCAGGTATAAATTTTTTGTAGCCTGCTCTTTTATCAGATAGATACTTCATCTTTTGTTGCAGCTTTATGTTCTCTCTCTGACCTTCTCTTCTGATTTCATCAAGTTTAGCTAGTTGCATTATTCTATGTTTCATTAGATCAACAATTTCTAGCTCTTCTTCTTGCATAAAATTGTATACAGGTAATAGATTATTGATAGACATCCTTGATTGTAGACCATACACAAGTTCAAATGGTGACTTACTAGTGGCTTTGTTGACTGTTATCCTATCAACCAGAGAGCTAATTTCAACTTGGTATGCCAAGCTCGTTTGTTCCTTTCTAAGGTCTTTTTAAAAATCTTCAGAATGCTTTTGTTACTAGACTCTTCCTGGCCATTAGCCTAAGGATGATATGGGGGTGAATAAGACATTATAATCCCATATTAATTGTAGAAATCCTCGATCTCATTAGATCTGAAAAACATAGCATTATCCATAACTAGCTTAGTAGGGGCACCAAATCTGGTTAAAATATTTTCTAATAAAAACTCATTAAACACTTTATTTGTTTCTTTCTTAGTGGGCATAGATTCTATCCACTTTATAAAATATTCAGTGGCAACAAGTATCCAACTGTGTCCTCCATTGGATTTTTCTGAAAATTCTCCAATAAAATCAATACCCCACATTGTAAAAGGTTCTTCATCACTCATAGGGTTCAACATCAGGGCACCTGAGAATTTTAATTTATTTGATAACCTGTGGCAAGGCTCACACTTTTGTAAAAATGCATGAGTATCTTTAAATATACTGGGCCAATAATATCCATCTCTCAAAATCTTATGAGCACTGGTTTTAGCAAAAAAATGCCCACCACATATTCCAGCATGCATTTCATTTAGTACTTTCTCAGCTTTGTTTTTATCTAGACACAACAGTAGTACACCATTTCTATCTCTCCAATACATGTCTCCTTGAATCAAGGTGTACTTCTAAGATTGTAACTTAAGACTCCTATTTTGATTATCTGACATGATTTCATGACACTTGACATTTTTTAGGTAATACATGATATCAACATAGAATGGTTGTCTTTCAATACTGGTTATTGTTGAATCTTGTATCACTACATTATTTACTTGTACCAAGTCCAAATTTTCTTTAGTCATTATTTTTCCTAAACCTTGTGCTCTAACCAATTTTGTAATATGGATTTCTAGGTTAAATTCTGAATTTTTTTAATCCATTTACATCTCTTACCATTCACTTTTGATTGGGTAAGAATATCTTTTACTGTTGAATGAGGAACATATGTAAGAACTCTGGCACAAACTAAGTAAGTTCTGAATGATTTAACAACTTTTACCAATGCATATGCCTACTTCTCCATCATTTCATAGTTTAGCTCTGTATCTTGGAGAGATTTTCTAAAGAATGCAATTGGATGTTCAAATCCCTCCTCATCCTTCTGTAGTAAAACAACAAAAATAGTGTGAAAAGATGCAAATGAGAACAAAGAAAAGGGCTTACTGTAATATGGAGATTTTAAAATAGGGGCCTCTTGTACTATTTCTTAATTTTCTCAAATGCTAACTGACCCTCTTTATTCCACTGGAACTTTGCATCTTTCTTTAGTAACTTGATAATTGGCTTGACAATTTCAACAAAATTGACAATGAATCCTCTGACAAAATTAATCTTTCCTAGGAAAGATTGCACACCTTTTATATTTTTCATAGTAGTGACCTTTTGAATAGCCTCTTTTCTCTCAGGGTCCATCCTAACTCCATTTTTGGACACTATATGTCCCAATAACTTTCCTTCTGTGACTGCAAAATGACATTTTCTAGGGTTTAGTGAAACACCATATTCTAAAGCTTCGTTGAAATTTTTCTCTAGATGTTCAAAGTGATCCCCTACCTTTTTAGAATATGCAGTCAAATCATCTTGGTAGATAACCATGAATAGATCAATGAAATATTTAAATGCTACATCCATGGCTCTTTGGAAGGTTGCTCCTGTATTGATTAGTCCAAAGGGCATTCTGACATATACATAAGTTCCCCATGGAGTAGTAAATGCAGTCTTGAATTGCTTTGACTTTTTTACAAGTACCTAGTTGTAGCCTAAGAAGCCATCCATCATTGATAACATCTCACAACTAGTTACCTTATGCAACATTGCTTCCATGTTTGGTAGATAATAGTTGTCTTTTAAGGATGCAATGTTCATATTTCTAAAATCTACGCACAATCTTATATCACCATTATTTTTTCTTACTATTACTAGGTTTGAAACTCAAGTTGAATGTCTAATACACTGAATAATTCCAACATCCTTTAATTTCATCAACTATTGTTGCATCTTAGGAGACAATCGGGGATTAATAGGTCTCTTCTTTTTTCTGAATGGTTTCACATCTATTTTGAGTGGGATTTCATGTTGGAAAAGATCCTCTCTATAAGGTTTTAAATATTCATATGACCATGAAAAAACATGCTTATGTTTTCTCAGTAATTTTATCAAGTTGGTTTTGACATGAGAGTCTAGACCTTTTCCAATATAAACTATTTGAGGAGTGATCTGTGATCCCAAATTTATCTCCTCTAGATCCTCAATCTTGGCATTGCTTATTCCTGATGTATGTTCACTCTGATTAGCAAACAATGCCTCTAGTTCTACCAATCCCTTAGGAATTTGGTTAGAACTGAGTTGGACAACCTCATCCCCCAATATATAATCCTTACCATCAATGACCTCAAGAAAATTATTGTAATCTATTTGTCGGTCCTCATAATGATTAAGGCTCTGAAGAAATCTAAGGATATCTTGGTCATCCTCAAACACTTTCCAGTTGTAAATATTGTTTGGGACAACTGGTCTTCTTTTAACTTCAACAATTGATACCCCATTTAAGGTCACATCATCAGTTTTAAAAGAAACATTAGCCATAAAATCTGCCATGATGTTTCTAGACCTTTGTATCCAATTTACATTGAAGGCATCAAAGAATTCTATTTGGTCCCAAATAGCATGTCTATACATTCTTAATCTGTCATTATTTACAACATGTTTGGACCTTACTTGGGCCACTACTAACTCTGAGTCACCATAAAATTTTAAGCATTTTATACCATGTTTAGTAGCAATGTCTAGCCCTAGAAACAAGGCTTCATATTCTGATGTATTATTTGTACACTAAAAAGATAGCAGAAAAGAATATTTGAATGTGGTACCTGATGGAGATATAAGTAGAACTCCAATTCCTGATCCTTCTTTTTAACAATCTCCATCAAAATACATAAACCATCACTCTATGTAGTCAACTTTTTCACCAAAGGATTAACATCTTTGCATTGGTGAGCACTCCTTTTGATTCTTAAATTTTCCATGTCAATATCAACACAATAATTAATATCATTATCCTCATGCAATTCTATCATGTGAGGTGTTCTTCCCTCTCTAGACACCTTTACATTATTTACAGCTATATTGAAAGTGGCATAGGACATGTCACACTGAATACTGCCACCCATTGAAGCACCCCATTTTCTGGACAACAACATGCCATAATGTGGTGGAATATCAACCACCAGTACACTCATAGTCAACATTGTATCTGGGAATATGGATAATTTGTAAGGTAAGGCTTCAATAGTTGCAACAATAGGGGTTTCTCTTGAGTCCATTTCTTGACACCTCCCATGAGGAGTATCTACTTGCAAACCCATGGATCTCATGATTTCCATAGGCATGACTATATTAGATGCTTCTGAGTCTATCATGCAATTTTTGAGCATCTTTACATTTATTACCAATGTCAAGAAAAAGGGGTCAACAACCCCTGCATATGTATTTGTGTTTAAGTAAATTTGAAGGATCTCAGAAATAATCCCTTCAGGCTCTTTTCCCTTATTGTTGAGTTTCTTTTCAATATGTTCTATTTTTTGAGGTTTTACCGGTGATACATTATTCAATACTGAAAGAACTTTATCTTCATGTTCTTTTATTCTCATCATCTCAAGGAATGGGACCTTCACAGTCATATGAGATAAACACTGTCCCATATCCACTGGAGTATACTTTACATCAGAGGTTTTAGATTTTTCTACAATAATATTATTCTCTTCTATCTAAATATTCACAGCAGATTCTTCCTTCTTAGATTTATTATTTTCCACTTTTGGGGAAGAAGAACTTGCTTCTGGCTCTTTAGCCTTTTCTAAATGTACATCTTTTGATTCATTATCTTTGTTCACAATCTTGACCTTAGGTTTATTTTCACTTTCCTTAGGTCCATCTTTCTTAGGTACATATTTGGCATCTGTTTTATTTTCCTTTATGAAGATGCCTGATGGCTGACTACCAACATTACCCACAACTCTATTTATTAGGTGATAGTTGTTTCTTTCTTTACTCACTAAGTTAGCAGTAATTATGAATTTTTCCTCATCAGAGGATTTTCATACTACTAAGGGTTCCTAAATATTTTGGGCATAACACCTTATGTGATTGACCCTTTCTTCCTCTTCACTATCTGACAATATTTGTTGCTGATGAACTTCCATTCTACCTTGCGAGCCATATATGTCATGATTTTCAATCTCCTCATTAGAATCCATATCATGACATGAATAAGAATTATTCATACTATAATCACATAATTCATTTTCATCCTGTTATCACTCTTCATTTGCTTTTAAATCTAAGGAGACAATGCAAAAATCAGGATTGTGTGGTGCCTCATAGGCTTCACACCAAAAGTCATCATTACACATGTGAATAGTATTTTTATGTAGGGGATCAGGAGTCCTATTCTATGGTTTTTATTTCCTTGGTGGAGCAATAGGATTTCCATCCTTGAATTGGGTACCATAGGGGTAGTTCTGCATCCTATTTTGTAGGTTATAATTATTATTATAGGATGGTTTGTTATTCTGTGGAGCCTTGTAGTCTCTATATTCAGGTTCCTTTTGATTACTCCTACTAAAGCGTGGGTCATCTCTTTTACCCAATTTTCCTTATATCCTCATATTCATCTCTATATTCATAGCTATTTTATAGGCTTCTATTAAACTTCTTGGAGTCTTATCTCTAAGTGCATAGCCCATTTTTGAATCAAAAGCATTGAGATAGGTAGCAACACATACCTTTTGGTCCAACTTCATTTTTTGAAACAACTTATGCATAGCTAATTGGAATCTTGTATTGAACTTAGTTAATTCTTCATTTGGGTTCTTTCTTATATTGTTGAATTCATTGAGAAAAAATCCTTCATTAGTCTTATCACCATATTGATATTTTAATAAATCAATCCATTCATCCATTGTTCCTACAGAACCATGAGATAGACTCCTAAACCATTCCCTAGCATCTTCTAGTAGAGATTGTACAAATAATTTCATAAGAACATCTTCATCATTGATATTTAAATCATCTATAACATCAAAAAAATTTCTTAAATGATCTTCACAAGTTACAACATTATTTCCTAAAAAATTTTCAAAGTTTTTCTCTTATATCTTCTAGTGTTGCATTAGGGTAACCTGAAATTCCAAAGAAAGAAAATTGCTTGTACCTTTCTGTAGGAAGAGGTCTTCTTTGTAATTTGTCAGTATCTTTAGGAGAAAATAATTTTCTATGGTCTTTGAAAGAAGAAGCCTTGTTTCTTGATGTTGTAGCATTCTCTGTATCAGCAAAAGAAATTGTAGTGGATTGCAAAAAATCAATCTTTTTCTTCATCTCTATTGTAGTAGCTTCAACTTCAACTTTCTCCAACATCTTGGCCATAGTTTCTCTTTCTTTTTTTATCTTTTCAAGGTGAATGTCTAATTTAGACATTTGATCAGTCAGGTTCTTGTGATTTATTGGCTCCTCAACTTTGGTTTCTGTAACTTTATTTTTTCCTTTATCTTTGAAGTCTCAAGGACCTAAAATTTTGTGGATATTTGGAGTCTCCTGGTCTCTACAAGACCTCTCAACATTTCTTGTAGATTGATGTCTTAGAGATCTTCTCCTAAACTTATCAACATCCTTCTCCTCATGTTTTTTTCTTTTTCTGGTCTTTTCCTCTCTTCATTTGTTGAATAAGGGCTAGTTGTTTCATGAGGATTATTTCTTCCTCTACAAGCTCATTAGAAGGAACATCAAATTTTGAGCTAATTGTATTAGTTACCTCTCTCTCACTAGAAGTGGTAGTGACTGCATAGGTTTCTATTCCAAGGTTTGGGGCTTCTTTATATTTTGAGGCACTTACATCATGACCAAAATGATTGGTATTCTTCCTTATAGTGCTATTCTCTTCACTTCTTGGAGAAGAATCATTGATGTTTGCTTGGTTTTTCTTCTCTCTCCAAGACATATTAGTTTTTGAAGTAGTTGGGATCCCACTATCCAACTCAACTTATGGGTTTTCTCTCATTCTTGAACTAGTATTCATATTTATAAAAATGTTCACTTATGCACTGAGTTTTGAGATTTTCTTTAGAGTCGCCACCCAACCACAAGTTTGGGAAATATTGAATACTACTAGAATGAACTAAACTAGCGAGAAATCAACTATAATTTTATTTTACTTTTGAAACACACCAGAGATTCCTTAAAAGTTTCTTTTCAAATTTTACTTAAAACTCCACAGTAGAGTCGCCAATTTGTTAGGGCGACTCGGAAGGGAAAACTCAACTGTAATGAAATATTTAAACTTTAGAACACCAGATATTTATGAATACTTCAACAAGACTTTACAATCTCTATCCCCAGTGGAGTCACCAATTTGTTAGGGATTTTTCTTGTTGAACCTCAAAAATGCTTGAATTTTTGTTTTAACTCTATGACTCTCAATATTGAAATAACTTATTCAAGCAAGAGAAATACCTAATTGATGAGGGTTTTGATAATATCTCAGGAAACTATTCCTCCTTATTTTTTGAGATCCACTGGCTCAGGCAGGTATTACCTATGCATGATTACTGATTGATAGTATCTTTTAAGTGGATTATATATTCTTACTATCTTGTTGAATTCCTTTTACTGTATTAATAAGTAGATAAATATGAAAGTGACTATGAATAACCTGATACAGAGCTAAATAAGCCAAACTAGTATTTTAACAATAAAAAATAGTAATGCAATAAGGATTCTCATCCTTTTTCCTTTTATAGTTCTTATGAACTTAGGAGGGATAACCTATTTGATTCTCTCTTGAAGGGATCAACGGACTTGAATTGTATACTCTGTGAGTATAATTACTTATGAATGTATGCTCTTTTATAAGTGTAATGTAATTGAATGATTGTTCTTAAATGCTGGATGATTGAACAATTACTTGAAAAACTATAAACCAGTGCATGATCCTATGGGCTATAGAGTCAATATCTGGTATAAATCCACAATAAGGTGATTAATAAAATACTTGCAACAAAGATAAAATGCCTTACAAATTATCCTCTAGTTCTATAACTACCATCAAATCCTTAAATTAATGCTAAGTTCTTTGGGGTCATTTGAAATAATTAATCCTTCCTTGAAGGAGCTCAAAAATGACTACACAACCACCTTGTGATTAGTATGTCTAAGTGCCTTACAAATAAATATACAAGAACTGTAACATACATGAAAAGAGACAATCAAGATATAGAACATAGATTGCAATATATTATATTAATGTCTTAATGCTTCAAATACATTCAGATAGACAAAAAAGTACAGAGGCTCAGACAAATTTTAGTAGTCTGCCTTGTAATTTTATTCCATCATCTTTTAAAATGTTATAATGAGCTCTATACATAGGCCAAAACCATCTTTAAATCCTTAAGAAGTAAGGATGCTACAAGCTTCAGATGGTTTGAAGACCTAACCCTAAAAACTAGAAAAAAAAAAAGACAAGAAAGAACCAAGCGGTGGATGGACAAAATGAAGAATAAGATCTAATTTTTTCTTTGTCTTCTAGTGATCTTTGGCACATTTGTCTATATATGTTCAAGATAGCATCTGATATTTGAAATGAGATCCAGTGACTGCCATTTTAGGCTAATTTACACTAGTCTTTATGATAGCTAATCTTCCTATGCTCAAAGAATAGGTGCCATGTGTCCTCCTATTCTTCATCCATGATGTCCAGGTCAACATTGACAAAAAATTTCTTCTTGGTCTTTGTTAATATGTCACATGCTGTAACATCTTCTTTCGGCCATTCAAAGCTCTATATATTCTCGAACTGGGCCTTCTATCTCTCCCACACGGCATCAGTAAGGCTCTTGACATCTGTGATGAATTTATTGCAATCTATTTTTTCCTTAATTGCTTCATCTAGAATCTTATTATATTTCTCCATATCCATCTCTCCTTTATCAGAAACATATACCTCTTTATTAGGTAGTACAATGTCAAATTTTGAGCCCCATACACACAGTGGCTTGATCTGATTGTCCTTTGATTTAATTGGAGGCACAAATCTATTGTAGATTTGTCCAAACATGTTCAACCTTGCCTGTAATACCCACTCATGTTTTGCTTTTTAGTTTATGATGTCGTACTCTTTTAGGCATTGGTTTCATTTGATTGGCCAAATTCTTTTAGGCCATATTTCATGTGAGTTGATATTATTTCATTTGATGATGATACTTGTTTATGATATCATGATTTTACATTTATGCATATATAGATGTGATGATGTTATCATGTTGATTATTATATTTTTATTTCAGATTATGATATACTTACCCCATACTCACATGTGTATGGTTCTCTTATATGTGAATGTACTTGTTGATGTGCTGTTGTGGTAGAGGACGGAGACGTAGTTACTTGCTTCGGAGAGATCCACACATTCGACTGATTCCTATCATTTTTTGTGATATTATATTATGTATGTACATGTGTGTTCTTTTGATGACACGATTGTAGGTACAGGGCATCATCTTCCCTGAATTGGCAGGAGTGAGTGTGCCCTTAAATATTCATCTCAATGGTAAAGAGGGGAGGTAACATACAGATCCAAAACCCTAACCTAAGCCTAATCATCCTAATGTTGGATGAGTTTCAGTATGACTACTTTATCTAGATTTGTCTAGGTTGAGAGAATTCGAATACCCTCTCTCTTGTGTATGTGTGTGTTGCTTGATTATGCTTCAGGTGATTTTCATATTATTGAGTGATTTTCCATATTCTGTGATTTAATGGATTATAGTTGAATTAATGATTTAATTATATCCTAAGTTCATTTTAATTAATTAATTAAATTGAAATATTTGAATATTTTAATTTAATTAAATATTTAATTGAAAACTATATTGTATGTGCTTATATGATTAATTAAATAATTAAATATTTGGTTGCATGCATTATTGTGACATAAATATTTAATCTATTTAATTAAATATTTTATTAATTACATGTGCATAATTGTGTTGAAAAAGTATTTTCAAATTGAAATATCTTAACTTGTAATTAGGAGTCAAAGTTGAGTTGTGGCAATAAAAAATATTTTATTTAATTAATTTGGATTTACTTTCAATTTTCAAGTTGAGTTAAATTAGGGATTGACTTGGGAGTTGTCATTCATCTTTGCATGTTTAGGGGAATTTTAATTTCTTTAGGGGGAATTGGTCATTCATTCTCTCATAACAGGTTTTTGGGCATTTTGGAGAGCTCTTGGTGTTTTTGCATTTTTGGAGAAATGGGGATTGTTGTGGTTGCTTGTGGGTTTGGAGATTTTGGGATTTCTTAGGTTGCATGTGTTTGGTTCTTCGTGGATCTCAGATCTATGGTTGAATCAGGGTTAGAGGCTTCCGGGTTTTCTATCTTCCTCAAAGGCACATTACATCGATTCTTGCTTTGGATTCTAGGTAGGTTTTATTCCTCCATGTGTTGTTTTCAATTTTGTGAAATCTGGAGTTTATAATGGTTAGATGGATGCATGTTTGTTATTCTTGCTTCTAGATGATTATTAGGGTTTTCTTGTTTTTCGGTATCTAGAAAACCCATAGATCTGTATTTTCTACATTTTATCTAGACTTGGCATAGTAGGGAAGTGCTGGCAAAATTTCATGAGGAAATTCACTATAGAACTCTTAGAAATCAAAAAATCAATCTGCCATATAGTTTATACTATAGAGAAAAAATAAATAAATTTGCCCTTAAAGATTCCTTGGAAAAAAATTTAAATCAATTGAAAAATTAGAGTCTCTGTAAAAAAAACATTCACAGGCTGGTAAAAAAAGAATACCCAGAAAGGAAAAGTTTAGGAAAAGACAAAAAGACTCTTACTTTATGTTTATTTCCATTTTCAGAATTATTTATAAAAAAAAATCCCTTTTCTACATTTGTTAAATTTACTATTAAAAAAAAATTAAAAACAAAATAAAACAAAAAAAAATTGTTGTCGCATTTTATTTGGGAAAAGGTTTTTTGGTTTTAAAAAAAAAAATTAATAACAAAAGTTTTTGTGGGGAGGTGGGATCCCATCCCCACCCCCCCAAGGTCGGCGGCGCAAGGCCTGCGTAGCCTGGCGTACCCCAATTAGGGGGGTCAGCTGCTTTGGCAGCAGTGCCCTTTTGGGCTGCAGTTATATGCCGCGGGGGTATGGGGGGCCCGCTCCCCCTCCCCAATGTGTTTTTCATTTTTTTGTTTGTTAATTTATTTTGTTTAAAAATAAAATTATTAAATTTTTTGTTAATTTTTTTATATTAGTTAATTTTGAATTTCATTTAATGTTAGATTAGTTTAATTTTAATTTTATTAATTTTGAAACTAGTTTAATTTAATGGAATTATTAAATTGAAGATTTAGCTTAATATATGTGTTTATTATTAACACATCTTTATATATAGTTTTTTTTTCATTTTAATATATCAGAAGATAATTATGTTTTAATATATTAATCATTTGGTTTAAATTAATAGGCATTATTGATTTTAAATTAGATTGGTATATTGATTAATAGTGTAATTAACTCACTGATATGTCTTATTAAAATCCATGGGTTAATGTATAGTTAACCAAATTAAGTTAATCATGATGGTCCTTAATTGTGAGGTAACTCGAGACCCGGGAGATAGATGAACCTAATTTAATGGATTATCTTCATTAAATTATTTGAATTACGGGAGGTAGTTTTAAATAATCTTAATGCAATTGATTCTAGATTACTTCAGTTTAAGATATTAGTTAAATGAAGTACATGCTTGGATTAGCTATGAATGTTTATATGCTTATAGTTCATTTTTCAGTCTTCTAAGACGTTTTGGTTTCTATGCATCTGTATGGTTCTTTGTGCTTGTATATGTTGTTATCTGGGGCATTAGATGACCTAGGATGTATACATAGGCTGGGGGAGTATTTATTATTTATGTTACTTCATGGTGTGTGTTGTCAGATATTACCCTATATTGACCATGTGACCCTTTCGATTCTGTTATTTGCTAGTGTACCTATGTGACCGTTCCTGTTATATGGGATACTGATTTGGGGTACACTAGGGTTTTGACCTATGCTAGATCTATTAGGATCTCTGAGCCTAGGGTAGGTTACCTAGATGTGTAGTAGGAGGTGGCTTGCAATAAGTTCTGTGTCCGTAAGAGACTACTGGAGTTCTTATTGTGGAGTTTCTTAATAAGTGAAAACTAAAGACATATTTGGGGATATTAAAATGGATTAATAAGATGTGTCCTCACCCATGCTTGAGTGCTAGTATAGGCTAAGATGGTGTTGAGAAGATTTCAGTTGCCCTGTGAGGTATCTGACATAGTTAGTGGCCTTGTCAGTTTGAGAGGTCATTAGCTTCGTGTATGGTCACTTAGGTGCCAAAATCCTTTGTGATTATCTGGGCTAAACTTAAGGGTTAGATGTATATGATGACACCTTCCTTTACACATACTAGATTTACTACGTTGTCAGTTGCCTCTGGATTAGTGAGTCTTACCTTTTTGTGATGATTAGTACACTGGATTAGAGAGCTATTAGGATCCCTTGCTTAGTGGTTATTCCTCCTTGGCTTTGGATATCTGATTGGGATCTGTTGTTATCTCCTCAGCATGGTGGGGTGGACCTTTGTGGTTCCACATGGATGGGTGGTAGTGATTCTTTACCCATTGAGATTCGACATCCTTGTACCAGGTGCTTGATGGTTCTTTGTAGATGAGCTCTTTACGTTCTTTCATCATTTATTATGTAATTTGATTATTGTAAATCTTGTATTAGGGTATCGCATGTGATACCTAATTTGGAAATTGTAATATTAAGTAGTTTAGAGTGATTACCACATACCCTGCGACATGTGCAGTGGATGTGTGTTATGGTGGTTTCATGGTTATCCATGAGGTTTATAACTATGGTTATGTAAGTTGTATTTGTTTGCTTAATCAGATGGAATCTTTTGTTATATTGTTAGTTGTGTTTTTCTTTAAGTAATTCAACATCATGGGACCCTTGAGCCGTGTAATCTATGTGAGTGTAAGACATGTGTATAAATGGTAATCGCTGCCACATGAATGTATGTTTCTTTATGTTAACTTTAAAAAACATTATTCAACACACATAGTGCCATGTTCTAGGTTAATCTCTCTTGGGTTCCCTGGAGGGGCATTACATTGCCTCTATTTGATTAGCCTTTCCTTTAAAAAATGACAAGGTGGCTCCCATTTTCTCTATCTCAGTCCCAACCTAGGTTACTATCTCTGGTAGGTCTGACCTAAGTGGTTGCAAAGATGCCAACCTTTCAAACAATCCTATTTTTCCAGACCATGTTGCATAATAAGGGTTAAAAATTTGGATAAAATTGTTTACCTCTACTTGCGGGCCTGGCAATTTTCCATAGGCTCCATAAACTACATCAATTTTACCCCTTATTGTATTCACCTATGCTGCAAAATTTTGTTTAATGCACCTAATACAACTTCATTATGCTCTTTGACCTCTTGCCCTATTTCTACTGCAGTAGGCTATGTTTCCTCTGTTTGTACTTCTGCATCTTTTCCCTCTTTTGGTTTTGTAGAAGAAACCTCTGGATTGTCTAGAAATTGTTGTGTAAGCTATGCTATTATCTTCTCTTGTGCTTTGATCTTGATTAGGCACAGCTCCCTATCTTTAACAATATCACTAGTTTCACTAGTGAGCTTCTTTAAATTTTCAGACATTTGGACAGCTTTGGCCTTATTCAATTGACAAAAATGGGTGAGCACTTGGGAAATCTCCAATTCTCCTGTATCCTAGTCTGACCACATAATCTTGTTTCCTTCCATTTTCACCTAAATGTTTATCAGGGATGGCTTTTGATCCTTTGGAACTAGGCTCCACATTGCTAATGCTTGGGATTTTGGATTGTATCTAAATCCTCTGATCATTTCTCCAACCTGTGTTTCTAATGTTAAATTTACATCAGTTTGTTTCCTTATTTGATCTATAATAAAGGAAGAGGCCAAATCCCAACCTTCTACTAACAACATCCCATTGGATTTGACCAATTTCTTTGCTTCTTCTGGTGTGAGTTTCTCTAATTCAGGATCATAATCCTACAAAATTTGTAGAGCCTCACTGGTTACTGGATCTCCACCAACCAATTTTAGTTTTGCACTAACCTACTGTATTTTTTTCAAATGATGAACTCTTTGAACTCCTTGGTCCTGATATATTAATCTTTCATCAATGCATGTCATGAGGGGCAACTCTATTTCCTCCTCTTCATCTTTTTGCAGTTTCTTCCCTGCTCTTATCAGTTTTCTCAATTGATGGTCATAGGCTTTGTTACCACTAATAAGAGCACCAATTTTGTCTTTCTTTTTCTCTTTCTTCTATGATGGCTCCCCTATTTCAACTCTTTCTCTTTTTTGTGGGGGCTCATTGGTAATGTCAGTTTCTAGGACCTCTGTTAGGTCAATTATGTTTTCACCCTCAGCTGCTTGTTCTTCAACAAATTCTTGGTTTACTAGAGGGGAGCTAGGTACTGAGTACTCCTCATCACTGTCCTCATCATACTCTGATGATGAGTTCCCTTTGTGGCCCTTTTATGGCACTAATAGTGCATCTTCAAGTTGATTGCACAACAAATTATAGGACTCAATCATGGCATCAAGCCTTTTTAAATATGGCAAGTCTGGGAAGAAACCTCCAAAAGAAATGCCTTTTCTCTTTACTTTCCTTTCTAAGTCCATCAATTCATTGAAATTTTCAGCCCTTTTATCAACCTCCTCATCCTCCAATATATTTCTTATGAGGTCTTCTTTCATGCATTCCTCATGATCCTTTGTATATGGAATGGTGGGTGTCAACATCTTCTCTGCACTTAAAATGAAACCTTTTGTGTCTATGTATCTATAGAGGGATACATTCATTCTATAGTGGCTCATCCAATTGTTTACTGGATCTAAATCCCTTTTACCAATTATAAAATTGTAGACCCTAAACTATCTTGGGGTAAATGTACTCTTCCTGTGAGGAGCAAGGTGCTCATTGTCTATTAAAATTAACTGCTTGATAAATTTCATTGCTGCAATCCTGGGTGGCACATGGAATCGTAGAACATGAGGTGGGTTCACTTGAGGTGGGTGAGTGCACCCATACACCTTGATCAATGTGAAATCCTTCTCATAATAGAAATCACCCCAGTTGTGGTCTCCTAGCCACTTATCAACATACTGGCATGACCAGAGTAGTTGTAGCACCTTGACTAGTAGCCTTGTCTTATTTACTCCTAGACACTTAAGTATTGGATATACTATCCAATTCTCAAAGGCACAAAAATCCTATTCTCTTGAGGTGTAATTCTACACTCTCAACCAAAACTGAATGGGGTTGGCCTGGTTCTGGTGAAACCTCTGAGGCCTCAAATATTGACAATTCATAATAGGAAAGTTGTAGTATAATATCAAATGCATTAGAATGGAATAATGCATGAATTTGGGGTTGTCCTTCTTGCTCTAGATATCTGTGAATCCTTGATGCATTTGATCAATTATATACTAAATATAATCAGAATTAGAAGTGGTATGAGGGTTCTACATATCGAGGACCATCATAATGATGTCTGAGGTTATTCTCTAATGTCCTCCATCCTTTCCCAACACTCTACACAATGCATAGGAGATATAAATCATATAGAAGTTGAGGTCTTTGTAGTAATATGGGGCAGTCCCTTGGATGGGTGCTATGTAGTTCTTCATTCTCCTTGGCACATGATGTTCCTTGATCAATTTGGCTACAATGCCAGACTCTCTTGTATACCAATTCTCTAAAATCTTGAAATTTATCTCTGTGGCCATTGGATAATATATATTGAATGCTTTCTTGAATGAGTTCCTATCTAGGGTTAGTAGGATTTTCCCATCATCCCTTTTAATAGTCTTAGTTAGGGCATCATACCTACTGGCCATTTCTAAAATAAAACCAATATCTACAAAGATGTCAGGAACTATTAATTAGGCTAGTCCACAAGTCCATGGGTTTGAAATTGACATAGGTTCATCACTATTATTTAGAAATAATTGAACAGGGAATAACTAGAAGAGCCTGGGGTTTTGGCATCTCTAATATATGATAAATCATCAATAAGAGTATCAACACTTACCTTTCTATTCTGACTTGACCTAGGCAATAGAAAGATGAATTCTTCAGAATAATTGTGCTTCCCTTTCATATCATCATCAACATCGCCACTTCTTCCACTGGTAGACGCTAAACTCATTGCCTAACTCATCTTGTTCTATTCCAATTTATATTACCGATATTGAAACAAATATCCTATAAAACCTCACCACAAGCTGTTAATTACTCTGTGAATTGAACTTGTGAGCACTAAAAACACCACCAATCACAATGCCTTCTAAATTTTGAACAACAAAATAACTTCTTTCAAAACACACTGCTGGAAAACTCTACTCTTTTTTGGTAAATGCTAATCTTTTATGAAACTCTTAGCTCTGAAAACTTGGAATCTAGTAAAATAAAATAACAAAGAATACACTTACTTATATTTGAAAAATCAATTCAGTCATCTCTTTGAAACTTGCAAACTTACAATTTAATTACTTCTTCCATTAGTTTAAATACTGTGACATCAATTCTATTTCTAGCCGTGGCATTTCAAACTGACATGCAATCAATTATCAATGAGTGCATTTTGCCTATTTTAAACCTTGTAAAATTCGAAGAGAGATAAAAATCAAATCTGATTGGCTGTCATTAAACACAATTCAGCCACTTTTCCATCTGGCATAAATCTCTAAAAAATCTATTGGCTAGCAACTGTACACCATGGCGCCGAAGAAAAGTCTTCACTTTAACTCTGGTTCTGCTTCTAGAGACCTTGCGAATGTGTAATCTCTTTGTTGCTGAATGTTTTCTTTAACCGTGGTTTCATACTTAGACTTAGCGACTATCGTTGGATCAATCTATAGATCAATGGTTATATCCTTATCACTAAATGTTTTCACTTAACACATATTCTTACGAAGACACCACGACTAAGCCATTTACTAACTTCCCTTTTAACCTTGGTTTACTTCCGGAGACTGGGCGAGTGTTATATCTCTTTTTCGCCAAACACATCTTTTAACTCATATTTTATTTGGAGACCACATGAAAAATGCCTTTATCTCTTTATTGCTGCATATTTTTACCTTTATTATTTTCATTTGGAGATAACCCGACTACCATTGATCTTCCTTTACCTACATCTGATGGTTGTCGCTGAGTCTCCAAATTTGAAAAGAAAACCCTAATTCTTCATGAGACTACACGACTATTGTCTCCAAGTCGCCAGGTGTATTATTTACTTTAGATCTTCATTAGAGACTACGTGACTGAGGAACATGTTTCTCAAATTATCCTTTTGTCTCCTAATCACTAGATCTTATTTGACTTTTCAAACTTTTACAGCGACCTCACAACTACCATTGGATCTTTTTTCATCAGATGGTTATCGCCAAATCTCTTGATTCATAACTCGACCCATTTTTCTTTCATGACTAGGTGACAATACTAGTATTTAAACTGGCACTTAACTCAATTTTGATCAGGAGACCTCGCGACTGTGGAAACTTAGTGTCGCTAGATTATTTCTAAACTGTAGAGTTAATCACAAGACAACCTGACCATTGTTGGATCTGACTTGAGATAGACGGTCTACATTAAGTCTCCATATCCACTGGGGTATATTCCTTTTATTAGGAGATAACGCGATAAAGGCCTTTCACCAAGTCTCTAAAAGGAATGGAATATTCTCTTCAGCTACGAGACTAAGCGACTAATATAATAAGCACATGACAATATCTCAGAACTTAAGTTACAAAAAAGTAACTTCAAAATAGAAACATGACTGAGATTTTAGGTCTTTTTTGCATTTTCAAAAAGAGGTAACCCTATGGCCTAGGGTTTTTTGACATTTTTCACTTTGTTTATGGTTAAAAACACCATTTGCAGAGATATTTAAGCAATTTTAGACAAGAATTTCAACTCTAAAGCATAGGAATGACAGAGAAATTCAAAAATTTATTGGGCAGACTACAAACTAGAAATACAACCAACAAGAGACACACTAAGTAATTAGGATTTGATGTTGGCACAAGTAGAGTTTTCATATAACATTTTAGTAAATAGAAGCACTGAAAAAGCACCTTTTGAGATTGTTAATGACACACAACCAAGAGGTATATCAGGCTTGAGAGATATTTCTGGAGAAGAGAAAAGAAGTGTTGAAGCAGAAAAGTTTGCTAAGTTCATGAAGACATTGCATGAGGATTTAAAACATAAGTTGGAGAAAATTAATAAAAAATACAAGGATAGTGCAGATAAATCAAGGAGATATAATACTTTTGAAGTTGTTGACGCAATAATGGTTCATTTGAAGAAATGCAGATTTCTTATTGGAACATATGGTAAATTGAAGATGAAGAAATTTGGTCCTCGCCAAATATTGAGAAGATTTGATAGTGGAAATTATTATGAGGTAGAATTACCATATGACATGGATATATCACCAATATTCAATATTTCAGACTTGTTTGAATATCATGAACCTGATGAAGAAGTGATAGTATTGAGTGATTATCCTAAGAAAAAGATAGAGGAAATTGAGAAGATTTTGAAATAGAGAGTTGGAAGAAGTACAAGAGGAAAGTTATACATGGAATATTTGATAAAATGGAAGAACAGACTGTTGGAGGACTCATCTTAGATTTCTCAATCTAAGTTGGATTCAATTCAAGTTGGACCTAACACATGATTTAAAGAATAATTTCTTTCAACCCTAGGTGTTTGATGCAGGAGCATCTTAGGTTCTTTGGAAATCCTGATCAACCAAAAATATGTTTCTTTTAGTTAAGTAGATTATTGGAGGCTGCTCGGTAAAGTGCTCAGTAACTGTTATTGCTCGGTTACTTGTTTTGTCTTGCTTTACCAAAAGATCTCGATGAATGTTGGCTGCTAGGTGGTTTCTTTCACCAAGTTGTTTATGTTGCTCAGTTACCTTCTTACTGAGTTGTTTTTGTTTCTTGGTTGGTCTTCATCAAGTTTTTCCTATTGCTGGGCTGACTTCTTACCGAGTTGTTTATCATGTTTTGGCTGACTTCTGCATTTAATTTCTATAGTGTAATTAATGTGGGATCTCTCATTGGGGTGTGTGTGGACCTAAATTTGGGTCTTTGTTGTTTCCTATGTTGGATCTTTGGGATTTAAGTGTCAACCTCTTTGGTGAACTCTTGTATATATTTAGTTTTATGTTCTTAGATTTGAGGCAGTTTTGGATAGAAGGTTAAGGGTTAGCAGATTCATTTTGTAGGTTTGTGGCCTCACAAGTATCAATATTATTCTGTAAACATCTAAATGTATATGACTGAAATTGAGAAGGCCTTACAACCCTACATGTAATGAGTTTGATGAAATAATATAAATTTATGTTGTTTCTTCTCTTCCTTTCTATGTTTTTCCTTCCATGTTGTTCTTCAAGTTGGTTTAGCTAGCTGGGAGTGGCTCAGGCCCCTGTTCTCCATACACTCCTTGCATCACCTTTTATACACATTTTAGGGCTCAAATTTCATCCAAGCTAACTTTAATTTCATATATGAAGGTCATTTTTCCTCTTCTAACTTCAAGGTGAGTCAATTTTATCTATTTTCCATTGCACTTACTTTCATAGATCATATTTACATTTCCTTACCATTCCTATCATAAAGAATCCAAAACCCGACATTATGTATTTCACACATTGGCAACCTTTCTTTCTTGGTTGTGCTAATTGGATTCACCTTGTTGGAGGTTTTGTATTCTAATGTATGGTGGATTTGGTGAGTGATCTAAATCCTAGCATTGCTCACCATTTCCAAAATTACGCATCCTTAACATCCTTGTACAAAAATAATCTCTTCAAGCATGAAATTTTTTTTAGAAAACCCACTCAACTCATTCTATGTTTATCCTTCCCTGTATTTAATAATTGGTTTGCACTTTCAAACTGCAAAAAAGAAACAACTAGGTTTCACATTGACAAGATTCGTACCTATCCCAACAACTACAAAATTTGTCGTTCTACCTTTTTCCTTGGTTGTGGAAACTTTTCTATGACACTCAAAAATTTTGGTGACAAGGGAAATTATCTGTTGGCTCGTACTTTAGATGAAAAATCAGTAACAATCCATCAGTTATGACATCCCTTCTAAAATTCTTCTTGTCATCACTTCTTTTTTAATACATCATCAAACGTCCTTTAACCAACTAGAAACAACACACTTACAACTTACATGGTTCCATGTGGTAGCTAATAATTTTCTTAACCCCTCATATACATTGCTACTCACTCCACATGTCACCACAACCTTTTTATTTCAATAACCTGGCAATAAAATTACAAGCCAACATGATGCCAAATCCTTGCATTACTTACTCTTCAACGCGGTGAAGCAAAAAGACCATTCCAACATGCTAGTGAGTGTAATTTTAGTGCATCTAAAGACCTACATGGAACTCCACCTGAATTATTTCATGCTTCTTCATTGAACTTGCCAACACACTAGAAAAAACAAACCTTCTAATGCGCCAATGAGTGCATTCATTGCACTCATCCTCATATGTCCACATTGGAATCTTCTTCAAACTCTAAAAAGTTGTCACCTCATCACCTGTCATCTGCCACATTAGACTCATTAGAGCACTAGAACAAAAGAAACCTTCCAACATGTCAACCTGTTGAAGGAAGACATTGACTCATATGCCACACAAATACAACACGTCAACTCATTGGTTTGCTGGAAGCAAAATTTCATCCCAATGTGCCAACAAGTTGAGACAACTAAGACCACTTTAAAAAATTGTACACATGCCATTTCTAATGGTTTAGTCACATGCAAGGGGACATTTCTAGGGTAATAAAACCTAAGAACATTAGTATGATAGAAACTTAGGAAAATTAAACTCAAAGAAAATGGGCTTAGTATAGAACAAAAGGAATGAGATCGGTAAAATAATAAAAAAAACCCTCAAGTCATGACTCCTCAAGTGTATTCAATCAGGTGAATAAGTCAATAATGAAATAGAATTGGTGCCATAAATTTTAAACATTTGACAAGGAATGTTACGATAAAATTTCAAAACCCTAGCATTTTTTCATTTAATCTTTGGAGTGTACCAATATTACTTCATGGACATCACCTCTTATGACTTAATAAGAAATTTTCAATATAGCCACCCTCGAGCTCCTCTAGAAACTGAATGTACCAACAATTATCACTATAATTAAGTGATAATTCCAACTATTAACTATGTCTTCTAAAATTAAATCAATCATAAATTTATTTAATTTTCCATTTCCCCTATTAAAACTTACTCTTCTAGAAAATAAATAAATAAATAAATTTATTCCCTTTTACGCACAAATAAATAGTTTTTCTAAATTATTTAATGCTAATTATTCCTCCAGTTTTGCCTCTTTTAACTATCACCAATTGTTCTTATTTTCATTCAATTGAGTTTGGCTACTTAATAAATTTAGTCTTCTCAGTCACACAATCAGTTCACTAATCAATCAATTCAACCTACTCTCAATCAACCAACTTAACTATTCAATTAGCTTTGTCATGCAGCTAGTCAACTGTCAATTTCTCTTAGTTATCTATCCAATCAGTCTAGTCTATATTAATTATAGCCATTAATTATCAATCAACACCCCTTAATCTGAACTGTCCATTGAAGTCTAGAAATCTATAAAATAAAGGCGATTGTTCAGTATTTTACAACCACAATTCTTTAATTCTTGTTGTCATATTTTGATGATTCATTTAATTTTAGAAGACATAGTTAGTAATTGGAATTATCACTTAATTTTGGTGATAATAATGTGGAAGAATGTATTTAATTAAATAATATAATTATTTAATTAAAACTGAGAGAAAGTCATTAATTAAATAATACAAATCATTTGATTAATGTTTAGAAGAATAATTAGGTAATCTTGATAGAATATTAAATCAAAGCTAAAAAATTAAATAATTAATTAATATTATTCAAATATTAGAATTGGAAGGAAAGGATGACTTTAAAATTTGAATTAGAAAGAATGACACAAATGAATTAAATATTAAAGATTTTTTAATTAATTAAGAACATTATTAAAAATTTTGCACGTAGGCAAAATGACAATTTCAAGCATCTACAAAAAATGCACAATCTCTTTTTTGCAACTTCCAAAGCCTCATTTGGGTTAATACTGTTAGCACTTTTTCTTGCAATACTTTCCTAATGATGACAGTATACTTTGTATACTCGGATGCAACCTCTTTGAGGCAAGAGAAAAGGCTAATTGCTAAGGATTGGATAATATCCTTCTTCATTTTTGAGCTCCACAGACTCAGGCAGGTTTTACCTTTTAAAGATTACTGATATTTCAGTCCATTTATTTGGTGGATTGTTTCATTCACTTGTTATGCACCTAAAACCTCACTATAACAACTTATAGAACAATTTAGAGATTGCAATGTCTAACTTAAAATAGAGTACTATAAGCTAGGCTACGGTTTTGAGAACATAAACCAATGAGAAAAGGATTTGTATCCTTCTTCCTTTTGATTTTAGGAGGGATAACCTGATGATTCACTCTCTAAAGAATCAAAAAATTTGACACTGTCCTGCTGACATAAGTCCTTAAAGATTTCAGCTCATATATTTTAGTAACAGGTATGTTTGAAATAATTTTGAATGTTTTGAAAAATTATATGATGATAGATTATTAGACCCAGACCTAGATCAGTGCCTATCCTTTGGGTTACAGAGTCAAAAGCTTGAAGTCTCACATAAACAAAACACTATAAGCTGCCTTACAACCTACATGCAATTATGATAAGTTGCCTTACAAATTATTTGATTACCTCTAAAATACTGTATCAAATCCTTAAATACTGATATGCTTCCTAAAACCACTCACAAAACTTAGTTCTTTGTATGAAAGAAACTTGCAAGTAATTAAATAGTCACCTTGTAACCAAAATTCTTCAGAGTGCCTTACAATCTCAAGCATAAAAAAGCATACACAGGAAATAAAGAGACAACAATAGAGAAGAGTAAAATTGCACTATATTTTATTGATGTAATCCTTCTTTCATACAGGAAAAAGCTTTGAAGCTTAAAAGAACACAGGCACAGATTTAGAAAGACTGATTTTTACAATATATTTCATCCTCCTTATGAAAATACCACTCTCTTCTATATATAGGTCTTCAACCATCTTTGAATCCTTTCAAAAGGATGCTACAAGCTTTGGATGGTCTCAGAAAACCTAACCCTAAAAATAAAAAAGAGAAAAAAAGAAAGAGAGAGAAGAAGCAGTGGAATGACAAAGTCAAAAAGATAAAAATAGATATTCTTTGTTCTTCTCCCGATCTAGCGACTTGAATCTGATAGTATACATCATAGATGGAAGTAGTTATGTTGATTCTGGATGACCATGCTTTTAGATTTACCTACATTCTCCTTTTGTAATAACTGTCCTCTTTATCTTCAATAGTGAGGCGCCAAGTAGTCATCCTTACTCATCATCCAAGATTTCTTCTTCAACCGCTGGCTTCTTTCTCTTGGGTGTAGTCATCAACTCCCATGCTTTTACTTCATCATCTGATGGCCACTTGAAGTCCTAAGTACTCTGTATTTGAACCTTTTGCCTATCCCATCTTGCATCAGTGACATTCTTGACATCTACTAGAAAGTTGTTGATGTCAGTTTCTGCCTTGAAAGCTTCGTCCAATATCTTATTGAACTCTTCTACATCCACATCTGTTCCTGAAATAAATGCCTTATCGCTAGGAATTTTGCTGTCAAATTCACCCCTCAAGGAATCTAAGGCCTTTACTTGATCATCATCTCCCCTAAAAGAAGGAATAAATCTATTAAAACCATCAGAAAAGAGGCTTAATTTTACCTCAATTTGGTTCAATTTGCCTTTAAAGAATGAGAGAGCAATATTAACTCTTTTGATCTCATCTTCAACTTCTGTCA
>MU224979.1:717929-755596 GCA_018584345.1 Thuja plicata | reverse complement strand
GCAAAGATGCTAGCTTCTCAAATAATTGCACCCTAGTAGACCACTTAGTAAAATAGGGGTTTAGGATAGCCAAATACCCCATCACCTCTGTATGCAAAGCTGGCAATTTGTTGTAGGCATTGAGTACTACATCAATTTTATCTTTTAGAATTTCAATTCTATGTTGTAACACACCTTTCAATGCTCTTAAAGCAATTGTAGTTCCTTTCTCTTTCTCAGCTTTTTCCTCAACCACCTCTTTAGATTTTCCTTTGTCTTCAATTTTCAGGGGCTGTGGTTGCATAGGTACATACATCACCTCAGGTTTCTCTTCCAATTCTTTCATCAATTTCTTTATCACCTGATCCTGTTGGTGTACTTGTATTCGGCATAATTCTCTATCTTTTTCCAATGCACGCGTCTCTTCTACCAATGTGCTACACTTATTAGACAATTGTTTAGTTTTTTCTTCATTCAAGTGAGCCCAGTGTGTCATGATTTGGGATATCTCCAAATCGCCTATATTTTGCATTGTCCACACCATTTGACTGCCTACCATATTCTCCTGGATATTCACCACTTGGGGCTTTTGATCTTTTGGGCACAAGCTCTACATTGCAAAGGCCTGAGACTTTGGGCTATACCCAAATCATTTTATTACATCACCCATCTAAACTTCACTAGCCATATTGAGGTTTGGTTATTTTCTTATTTGGTCAATTATAAAGGTAGATACTAAATCCCAGCCCTCATCCAATAGTATTCCACTTCCTAGCACCAATTTCCTGCCATCCTCTGGTGAGATGTCCTAACTTTCAGGATCATAAGTTTGTAGAGCCACCAATGCCTCATTAGTTATGGTCTCCTTTCCATCAACTGTCAGTTGAGCCCTTATTTTCTCTTTCTTATACCATCTCAAGAAGTCTTTAAACTCCTCAGTTTTCACAAAGTTGTCATCATTCAAAAATTCTTGTTGATGAATCAATGTTTCATCAACACAGGCCTTAAGAGGCAACTCAACCTCATCATCTAAATCAGGCTGTTGTTTCTTGCCCTCCCTAATTTATTTTCTTAGGTTATGATCATATAACCTATTTCCAGGTACTAAGGCCTTAGCCTTATCTTTCTTCTTGTTTTTCCCTTCAATTGAAGGTTGACCTAATTCCTATTTTTGCCTCTTTGCAGTAGGTTCTTCTACATCATCTGGTTGTGTCACTATTGTCAAATCCACAATGTGGCCCTCTGCTCCTTGCATTTGTGGCACTTCAGCAATATCTTGCTGTGGTGGAGCATACCTAGTAGGATGTGCATAATCACTGTCACTACTACTGTTGTATTCAGACTCTGAATGATCAGGTCCTTGGGCACCTTTTTTATCAAGAACAGTATCAAGTTGTTCTATGAGCACATAATAGTTGTCTATCATGGCTTTAGTCCTGTCAAAATATGGGAGATCAGGGTAAAAACCCCCGAAAGCCATCCCATTTCTCTTTATTTGTCTCTCAAGATTTAACAACTCTTGAATCCTTAGTCTTTTTGTCTGAATATCATCTTCATCCAAGATGTTCCTTGTTGCATCTTCCTCTATGCATTCATAGTGAACATTAGTATTGGGGATTGTAGGAGTATACAATTTTCTTACCCCTGCCATAAAACTGAAACTTTAAATTAATATCTATAAGGGGCTACCCCCATTCTGTATCCTTCCAACCATTGACCCACTGCATCAATAGAACCTTTTCCAATTGTGAAGTTAAAAATTCTTAATTATCTAGGGGTCAAAGTTCCCTTCTTATGTGGCACAAAATGCTCATTTTCTGTCAACAATAGATGCCATATAAACTCCATTGCAGCCACTCTTGCTGGTACATAATATGGTAATAGATGAGGTGGGTGAATACACCCATATACCCTAATGATTGTGTAATTTTCTTCCAAAAAAAATCACCCCAATTATGCTTTCCATCCCACCTATCTGTGTAGTCGCATGGCCTAAGTAGTTGCATAATCTTTAGTGGGATTCTTGTTCTACTGATCCCCAAACTTTGTACTATTGGATACACAATCCAATTCTAAAAAGCACAATAATCACAGTCCCTAGACGTGTAATTCCAAACCCTCACCCAAAATTAGATAGGATTTGGTCCTGCTTGGTAGAACCTCTGAGGGGCCAAATTATCAACATCCATGATTACAAAATTGAAATGCAAAAGGAGATGCATAATAATGGAGTAGTGTAAGAACTTGGGCTCCTTCTCCTTTGAGTTTTTCATCTTCTTCTAAGTTGCAATGAAACCCTCATGCATTTCATCAATGATATGCTAAATGTAATCATAACTAGTATTGGAGTGGACCTCTTGTAGGTCCAACACCATCATCAAAATACCTGCACCGATCTTCTCTGCATTACCATCTATCCCTAGCACTCTACATAGGGTATAGGCAACATACTTGATGTAGAAGTATAAATCCTTATAATAATATGGGCTGGTCCCAGATATAGGATCTAAATACTTTCTCACTTCTTTGAGCATATGTTTCAGCAACTGGCCTCTAGCAATACCAGGCTTCAAAGTATATCTCTATTGCTGCTTTGTTATGTCAATTCTGGTAGACATGGTGCTGTATAAGCCGAAGGATTGCATGAACAAATTTTTCTTCAATATTAATAGGGTAGTGCCATCATTCCTTTTGAATGTCTTGGACAAAAAATCATAATGACTGGTCAGGTCTAGGAACAAGTCTACATCTACGAAGACATCAGGAACAATTAATCTAGCTAAACCACAGGTCCAGGAGTTTGACACTGGAATAGCCTTATCAGAATTCTTATAAAAATAAATGAAAAGAGAAAAACCTGTTGTTTCTCGAGTAGCAGCATCTCAGACATCTCGATAATCATCAATGAGCACATTTGCATTTTCTCTTTTGTTCTGAGTCGAACCAGGAAGCAGTCTAAGGAATTCATCTAAATAATTTACTTTTCCCTTGGCCTCGTCTTCCACCTTCTCACTTTCACCACTGGTCGAGGCTACACTGACCGCTCTGCTCATGTTTACAATGCTTGAATCTCCTTTTCTTTACCGATATTCAAACAAATCTATCACTGAGATTCACAGACTGCCCTGTGTACAATTCTCTGGAAATAATGAGCTTTAAACAATAGAAAACCCTACAATTCTCTAAATTTTCACTCTGTCATACAACTTAGCTCTTCACGTTTTGGAATTATGAAAGAAGAGTGAATGCAAATGAATGGACCATCAACTCCTTATAGTAACCATTCGAAGTACATAGCTCATGATTTTTAGAACATCAATTTTGTCTTTAATTCAACATACTGTGAACATGATTGAAAACCTAGCCGTATTTTCCTGAGTGTGACAGGAAAATCAAATTCATAAAACTGAATCCTCTGCAAAACCTTACAAAATTCAAATGAGCTGACATGTCTTCCTGGGATTGGCCAACTGTCATACATCTTAGCTACCCTTTTCTACACAGTAATCAAAATCTAAGCCTCTGATTGGTCGATGAATGATTCATACTGACATATTTGATACTGCCGCCTTTTCATAAAATCTGGTATCAAGCGACCACACAACTACACTTATTTTCTCTGTCGCTGACCCCAATTCTTAACCCATGATTTCTCTGGAGACATAGCGACTACACAACTATCCTTACTTTTGATAACCACAGTCATCATTTGGTGATCACACGACAATGAGGAAATCAAAGTCACCAATGGTTATCACTAACCCACATTATTTTCTGAGACTATGCGACTAACTACTATTGTTAACTTTTGCGGTTATCTCTTAGTCACCAAATGTTGTCTTTCCTTTGCTAGACTGCGCAAATACCCTTAGTCACCTGATTGCAAAATACAAATGCTAAGTGCCAAAACTTCTTGAGACATAACCTTCGCCGTTGAGTCGCGAGGACTTTTCTCCTTAAGCTTTTTTATTCTCAGACTTGGCGACTACCATAGGATCTTTCAATGACTTCATCTGACGGTTGTCGCTTAATCGCCAAGAAATCACTTATACCTTTAAAAAATTCTGAGACTTTGCGACAAACAGAAACCCTTAGTCAGTCTCGTAGTTACTGAATAAAATTTTACCTTTAATTGATCAAGTGATCATTCTTTGAAGTCCATTTACCTCTTGACACATGTCTTATCGTGATTTGAAAACTGAGTTATCTGGCGACAACCCGACTGTGCTTTATCCCAAACCGTAAAAGGTTAGTCACAAGGTCTTGAAAATTTTAACTTAACTAGCATCTTTTCTGGAGACTACGCAACTAAAGCTTTCATATCATACTTAACCTCAGACCCATTTAGCGATCGCGTGACACAAAGAGATCGCAATGTCTTGCAATAAACTCTTGACCACTGAGAATTTCTTGTGACCTCCCGACCTGTCTGTGGGTGCCTTCATATATTGTAGGCCTATTTAATGATCTCACGACCATGTGATACAAAGTAAATCATGAAGTCTGGGAATGATAAAGGAATATTCTAATGTTGCGCGAGACTACGCGACAAAGGCTAATCGCTAAGTCTAAGAGAAAAAAGGAATATGTCATTTAAATTATGTGACTAAGAGATTAGAATGCAACACATGACTTAAGTGAAGCAAAAAGGTAATTGAGAAACATAAGTGAACAAAACCTTAGGGTTTCTTTTCAAATTTGAACACTGAATAAGAGCTAGGGTTTCAAGCTTTTGGGATATTCTCACAGGTTTAGACTTGAAAACCTGAAAACTTTGACAGGGAAAGGCATGAAGATTGAGGGACTTCTGAATTAAACATAGAATTAGAGAGGGAAGACCACAAGGCTAAGGGAAAGAAGCCAAAACCTGGAATACAACCAACAGTGGCTCTGTTGAGGATTGGCTAAACATGGTTTATGACAAAGAACCACAGAATCTCTGGTTGCAGATCACCACAAAAATGGAGCAGAACACCAAAAACAGGAGGGAAATACTTACAGAATTTACAAACAGAGAAAGGAAAGACTATACATATGATACATATTTACTTGTGCATTGCAATGATTTTCAGTTGAAGAAAGGTTTCAAAAATTGCCCATGTACAGGCAACTCAAAACCTTCTCCCTCCATATTTTTCAACAAATATGAGTCTTTGCCAAAATGTTTTGAGATTATATAAGGCCCTAACCATAAAGACTCAAATTTCTTATGCTTACCTCTGTCTTCTTCCCTTACATTCCATTGGAGAACCAAATGACCAGCCTGAAACTTTCTGTTACTAGCCCTTTTGTCAAACAAATACTTCATTTTCTGTTGTAACCTTATGTTCTCCCTCTAACTATCTTTCCTTGTTTCATCTAATTCTATCAACTGTATCATTCTATCTTGCATTGGGTTAGAGATATCTAAATGTTCTTCTTGTATGAACTGGTAAACAGGTAATAAATTATTCATTGGCAACCTTGCTAGTAAACCATATACCAATTCGAAAGGGGATTTACCAATTGCCTTTTTGAGTGTTATCCTATCATCCCAAAGGGCTAGTCTCAGCTTTTTATGCCATGTTTTCTTATTTTGTTCTAGATTCCTCTTCAATATCTTCAATATGCTTTTGTTGCTAGACTCAACTTGTCCATTAGCCTGTGGGTGATATGGGGATGAGTATGATATTGTAATCCCGTACCTTTCATAGAAACTTGTCATTTCTTCTGATCTGAAACTCATAGCATTATCCATCACTAATTTACTAGGCACACCAAACCTGGTTAAAATGTTATCCATGAGAAATTTAGTAACCACTTTTCTTATCACTCTCCTGGTAGGGATAGCCTCAATCCATTTAGTAAAGTAATCAGTGGCCACCGATATCCAGCTATGTCCTGCACTAGATTTCTCTTAAAATTCTCCAATAAAATCAATCCCCCACATAGAAAAAGGAGCCTCAGTGCTCATTGGATTCAACAATAGAGCACCTAAAAATTTTAATTTGTTGGAAAACCTCTGACATGGTTGACATTTCCTAACATGAATATATGTGTCCTTGAATAAGGTAGGCCAATAATATCCTGACCTCAAAATCTTATGGGCAGTGGTCCTAGCAGAAAAGTGACCTCCACATTCCCCTTCATGCATCTCAGCTAAAACCCTCTCAGCTTTGTATTTGTCAAGGCATAACAATAGTATACCATTCTTATCTTTCCAAAACAAATCTCCCTGGATCAGAATATACCTTTGAGTTTGTAACTTCAGAGCTCTCTTTTGATTTTCAGATAAATGATCAGGCACTTAGTACTTTTGAGAAATAAAACAATATCAGCATAATATGGTTGCCTTTCTGTACTAGTAACAGCTTGATCATGTATATCTATCTGGTTTAGCTGTACTAAATCTAGATTCTCTTCTATCATAAGTTTTGCCAGGCCTTGTCCTCTTATTAGTTTGCTGATATTGATTTCAAGATTGAACTCTTGGATTCTTGTAATCCATTTACATCTCTTACTAGTGACCTCTGACTGTGTAAGGATATCTTTTACTATTGAATGAGGAACATAGGCCTGCACCTTAGCACAAACCAAGTAAGGTCTAAAAGATTTTATAGGCTTTACCAATGCATAAGCCTTCTTTTCCATTATTTCATAGTTAAGCTCTGCAGCCTGCAAGGATCTATTGTAAAAAGCTATGGGATGTTCAAATCCCTGTTCATCCTTTTGAAGTAATATGGCGGCAATAGTATGAAATGAGGCAAATGAAAACAACAAGAAATGCATAGTGTAATCTGGAGATTTCAAAACTGGAGCCTCTTGCATTGCCTCTTTAATTATTTCAAATGCTTGCTGAGATTCCTCATTCCAAACAAACTTAGCATCTTTCTTCAGCAATTTTACAATGGGCTTAACAATTTCTACAATATTGATTATAAACCTTCTGACAAAATTTATCTTCCCTAAGAAGGATTGAACACCTTTTAAATTTTTTGGAGCAATTAATCTTTGAATTGCTTCCACTCTCTCAGGGTCTATCCTTACCCCTTCTCTGGACACTATATGTCCCAGTTACTTCCCCTCTTTGACTACAAAGTGACACTTCTTAGGGTTCAATGAAACACTATATTCCATTGCTTTGTTAAAAATCTTACCCAGGTGGTCACAATGATCAATAGCCTTCTTGGAATATGCAGTCAAGTCAACCTGATAAATGACCATGAATAGATCTATAAAATCCTTGAAAGCAACATCCATGGCTCTTTGAAAAGTTGGTCCTGCATTTATTAATCCAAAAGGCATTATGATATAGACATATGTTCCCCAAGGAGTAGTAAATGCAGTTTTATATTGCTCTGTTTCTTTGACTAAAACCTGGTTGTAACCTGAAAAACCATCCATCATGGACAACAATTCACAACCAGTCACCTTATGTAGCATTGCTTCCATATTTGGCACTGAATAGTTATCTTTCAATGAAGCAATATTGAGGTTCCTGAAATCAACACATAGTCTGATGTCACCATTTTTCTTCCTAACTGACACTAGATTTGATACCCATGTTGAATGTCTAATGGGTTGGATTATCCCAGCATCTTTGAGTTTCATCAACTCTTGCTTCATCTTGGGAGCCAACAAGGGGTTAATAGGTCTTTGTTTCTGCCTGAATGGCTTGACATCTAACTTCAAAGGAATTTCATGCTAAAAGAGGTCTTCTCTATATGCTTTCAAGTCGTCATATGACCAACCAAAGACATGTTTGTATTTTATCAGTAGCTTGATCAGATTTATTCTTACATGAGAATCCAAACCTTTTCTAATATAAACTATTTGAGGATTATTTTCAGATCCTAAGTTTATTTCTTCTAGATCCTAAAGATTAGCATTGCTCAACTTTGAAGTATCATTTTTCTGAGTTATAAACAATGCCTCAAGTTCAACCAAACCCCTAGGAATCTGATTAAAACTTAATTGGACAACTTCATTTCCAAAGATATAATCTTTTCCATCATCATGTTCCAGCAAGGAACCACAATCTATACTTTGGTTCTCATAGTGATCTAAACATTGCATGAACTTTAAAATATCTTGATCATCCTGGAACACCTTCCAGTTGTATATGTTGTCTGAAACAACTGGTCTTGTTTTAACTTCAAGTATTGATACTCCATGTAAGGTCAAATCCTCATTTTTCATAGCCACATTTGCTAGAAAATCAGCCATAATATTTTTTGACCTCTCTATCCAATTTATATTAAAAGCATCAAACATCTCAATTTGATCCCAAATAGCATATTTGTACATTTTCAATCTATCATTCTTCATAGCATATTTAGATCTGACTTGTGCTACCACCAACTCAGAGTCACCATAAACCCTTAAACATTTTATACCATGTTTGGTAGCAATCTCAAGTCCTAAGAATAAAGCCTCATACTCTGCAGTATTGTTTGTACATTGAAAGTCTAACAAAAATGAGTATTTAAAATTTGTACCTGATGGAGATATCAACAATACTCCTGCCCTTGATCCTTCTTTAGAGCAAGCACCATCAAAGTACATTTTCCATAGTCCATTTTCCTGCAAGATTAATTCTCTATTCAAAGGTTCAACTTCTTGATTTTTATGTTCATCTTTTTTCATTCTGAAATTTTCCATGTCTATGTCAATGCAACAGTTCACATGAGTATCCTCATATTTTTCTATCATGTGGGGAGTTCAGCTCTCCCTCAAGATATTTACGTTTTCTCCAGCAATGTTGAAAGTGGCATATGATAAATCATTTTGTATACTACCACCCATCGAGGCACTCCATTTCCTTGATAACAACATGCCATAATGAGGTGGTATGTCAACCACAAGAACATTCATTGTCATTACTACATCAGGAAAAACTGCTAGTCTATAAGGCATAGCCTCAATAGTTCCAATTACAGGGACCTCTCTAGAATCCATAGCTCTACATCTTCCATGAGGTGTATCAACTTGTAGCCCCATTGTCTTCATGATTTCAACTGGCATAACTGTATTTGAGGCTCCTATATCAATCATACAATTCTTGAGCATTTTATCATTAATTATCAATGAGAGAAAAAATGGGTCAACAACTTTTGGAGAAGAAGTTGCATTTAGGAATATTTGAGGAATTTTAGATGTCATTACCTCTAACTCATTTCCCCTGGTAGTTGGTTTCTTAGCAGCCTCCACTGGAATATGAACCTTTATTGTGGGCACACTATTTAATAATGACATTATTTTCTCTTTATGTTCTTTGATCCTCATCATTTCTAGAAATGGAACCTTAACTATCATCTGGGACAGGCACTGACCCATGTCTACTGGAGTATACCTCACATCTAAACACTTTTATTTGTCAATAATAACATCATTTTCCTCATTGTGTTCCTTTTGAACTGACTCATGAACAACATTTGGCTCTATGGCTTTTGTAACAATCTTGACCTTGTGTTTATTTACACTTTCACTAGGTCCTTCTTTTTCTGAACATACTTAGTGTCTGCCTTGTTTTCCTTTATAAAGACACTTGAAGGTTGGCTACCAGTTCCACCTACTACCCTATTCCTTAAGTGGTAATTGCTTCTAGCTTTATTCACTAACTCAACAGTAATTCTAGCCTTCTCTTCATCTAAAGCTTTCCTTATAAGTGGAATATCCTGACCATCTTGAGCATAACATCTTATACTGTCATCAATTTCATCAGTTTCACTATCAGATAAGATCTGTTGGTGATGATTCTCAATCCTTTTTTGTGAGACATAGGAATCATGATTCTCCTCCTCACTGTTTGAATCAACATCATGGCATGAAAAGGCATTGGTCATACTATGATCACAGTGTTCCCCCTCATCCTTTTCTTGTTCCTCACTTGCCCTTAAATCCAAGGAGACAACACAAAAATCAGAATTATGAGGAGCGTCACAAGGCTCACACCAAGTCTCCTCATTGCAGAAATGGACATAATTTCTATGTAGGGGGTCTGGAGTTTTATTGTCTATTTTTTCCCTTTTAGGTGCAATAACAGGCTTTCCATCTTTGAACTAAGTTCCATACGAATGAGTTTGCATTATGTTCTGAGGATTATAAGTAGTATTGTAAGAAGGTCTATTATTCTGAGGAGACCTATATTCTTTATATTCTAGCTCTTTCATATTGCTCTTGCTAAACCTTGCATCATCCCTTCTATTTAATTTACCAGACACTCTTCTATTCATTTCAATATTGACTGCTATTTTATAAGCATCAGTAAGAGTTCTGGGGTTTTAATCTCTTAGAGCATATCCCATCTTGGAATCAAAGGCATTTAAATAATTTTCTAGACATACCTCTTCATCTAGCTTTATCTTCTGGAATAGTTTGTGTATAGCTCTTTGAAACCTTGTGTTAAACTCAGTAACCTCTTCATTGTAATTTTTCTTGATATTATTGAACTCATTCAATAAAAAGCCTTTATTTGTTTTGTCTCCATATTGATCTTTAAATAATTCAATCAACTCATCCATAGAAACAACAGAGCCATTAGCAAGGCTTCTAAACCATTCTCTCGCATCCTTAATAAGGGACTGAACAAATAACTTCATTAATACATCTTCATGGGTGATATTCAAGTCATCAACAAAGTTAATGAATTTCCTTAAATGTGTCTCACAAGAAATCACATTATTACCAGCAAACTTTGGGAGCTTTTCTCTTATATCACCCACATCTTTATGAAAAGCAATAGGGTATCCAGGGATACCAACAAAATCAAATTATTTGTACCTCTCATTATGCAGTGGTTTCCTTTGAAAACCATCATCCTCTTTGGTAGCAGTAGCTTTTCCTCTAAAAGTTGTATTGTTCTCTGGTCTAGTATGAGAATATTTTGAAGTTTGTAAAAAATCTATCTTTTTCTTCATTTCAATTGTGGCACCTTCCATTTGTGCCTTTTCCAACATTTTTTCCATGTTTTCTTTTTCAATTCTCAATTTTTCTAAATCAATTTCTAACTTAGACATTTGTTCAACCACAGGCTTCTGAAATTTAGGTTCTTGGTCTCTATGTTCACCCATCTTTTGTTTACCCTTATTTATTTGTAAAATAGAAGCTTTATGAGTGAATGATATTTCTTGGTCCTTCTGAGACCTCTCTATTTCTTTCATAGTTTGGTGTTTTGGAAATCTTTTTCTATTGTTATCAAGATCCTTATGATCATTTCTTTTCTTTCTCATTTCTCTTTCCTTTTTCATTTGTTGAACTAGGGCAAGCTGCTTCAAAATAAACTTCTCTTCATTGGCTAGCATATCAGAAAGGGCATCTTCTGAATCTAAACTAGGTGTAGTAATCTCTTTCTCATTTGAAGTAGAAGTGACTGTGGGTGTGTCTAATACTCTTTCAACAGCCTCCTCATAATTTGAAGTATTTCCATCATGAGAGTGCTGAATAGTATTCATATCATTCCTGATATTAACCTCTTCACCTTTTAAAGGGGTTTCATCCATACCAACTTGATTTCTCTTTTTCCTCAAAGAGACTCCAATCCTTGAGGATGATGGGATTCCTTCATTTAATACCCTTTCTAGATCAGTTCTTACCCTTGACCTAGTATTCATTCTGTAAGACATTTATTTCTTCTGCACTAATCTCAGAGATGTTCCTTTTAGAGTCGCCACCCAAAAACTTAGGATGAATACTTATCAAGAGGGTACCTTACCAAAAACCACAAATATAGTTTGTAAACAAGTTAAACTTTTAAGTGCCAGAGATTCAGATTACTTGGCAAGAGATATTCTGCAGATTCTTAACAAAACTTTTAAAAATCTCTAAATCCCCAGCAGAGTCGCCAATTTGTTAGCACTTTTTCTTGCAATACTTTCCTAATGATGACAATATACTTTGTATACTCGGATGCAACCTCTTTGAGGCAAGAGAAAAGGCTAATTGCTAAGGATTGGATAATATCCTTCTTTGTTTTTGAGCTCCATAGACTCAGGCAGGTTTTACCTTTTAAATATTACTGATATCTCAGTCCATTTATTTGGTGGATTGTTTCATTCACTGGTTATGCACCTAAAACCTCACTGTAACAACTTATAGAACAATTTAGAGATTGCAATGACTAACTTAAAATAGAGTACTATAAGCCAGGCTACAGTTTTGAGAACATAAACCAATGAGACAAGGATTTGCATCCTTCTTCCTTTTGATTTTAGGAGGGATAACCTAATGATTCACTCTCTAAAGAATCAACAAAGTGGGCACTGTCCTGCTGACATAAGTCCTTAATGAGTTTAGCTCATATATTTTAGTAACAGGTATGTTTGAAAAATTTTTGAATGTTTTGAAAACTTAGATGATGATAGATTATCAGACCCAGACCTAGATCAGTGCCTATCCTTTGGGTTACAGAGTCAAACTCTTGAAGTCTCACATAAACAAAACACTGTAAGATTCCTTACAACCTACATGCAATTAGGATAAGTTTCCTTACAAATTATTTGATTACCTCTAAAATATTGTATCAAATCCTTAAATACTGATATGCTTCCTAAAACCACTCACAAAACTTAGTTCTTTAGATGAAAGAAACTTGCAAGTAATTAAATAGTCACCTTGTAACCAAAATTCTTCAGAGTGCCTTACAATCTCAAGCATAAAAAAGCATACACAGGAAATAAAGAGACAACAATAGAGAAGAGTAAAATTGCACCATATTTTATTGATGTAATCCTTCTTTCATACATGAAAAATATTTGAAGCTTAAAAGAACACAGGCACAGATTTAGAAAGACTGATTTTTACAATATATTTCATCCTCCTTATGAAAATACCACTCTCTTCTATATATAGGTCTTCAACCATCTTGGAATCCTTTTAAAAGGATGCTACAAGCTTCAGATGGTCTCAGAAAACCTAACCCTAAAACTACAGAAGAGACAAAAAGAAAGAGAGAGAAGAAGCGGTGCAATGACAAAGTCAAAAAGATAAAAATAGATATTCTTTGTTCTTCTCCTGATCTAGTGACTTGAACCTAATAGTATACATAGTAGATAGCAGTAGTTATGTTGATTCTGGATGACCTTACTTTTAGATTTACCTACATTCTCCTTTTGTAATAACTGTCCTCTTTATCTTCAATAGTGAGGCACCAAGTAGTCATCCTTACTCATCGTCCAAGATTTCTTCTTCAACTGTTGGCTTCTTTCTCTTGGGTGTAGTCATCAACTCCCATGCTTTCACTTCATCATCTGATGGCCACTTGAAGTCCTAAGTACTCTGTATTTGGACATTTTGCCTATCCCATCTTGCATCAGTGATATTCTTGACATCTACTAGAAACTTGTTGATGTCAGTTTCTGCCTTGAAAGCTTCGTCCAATATCTTATTGAACCCTTCTACATCCACATCTGTTCCTAAAATAAATTCCTCATCACTAGGTATTTTACTGTCAAATTCACCCCTCCATGCATCGAAGGCCTTTACTTGATCATCACCTCCCCTTAAAGAAGGAATAAATCTATTAAAACCATCAGAAAAGAGGCTTAATTTTACCTCAATTTGGTTCAATTTGCCTTTAAAGAATGAGAGGGCAATATTAACTCTTGTCATCTCATCTTCAAATTCTGTCACTATTTTTGGCAAATCTGATATCAGGGCTTGCAAAGATGCTAGCTTCTCAAATAATTGCACCCTAGTAGACCACTTAGTAAAATAGGGGTTTAGGATAGCCAAATACCCCATCACCTCTATATGCAAAGCTGACAATTTGTTGTAGGCATTGAGTACAACATCATTTTTATCTTTTAGAATTTCAATTCTATGTTGTAACACACCTTTCAATGCTCTTAAAGCAATTGCATTTCCTTTCTCTTCCTCAGCTTTTTCCTCAACCACCTCTTTAGATTTTTCTTTGTCTTAAATTTGCAGGGGCTGTGGTTACATAGGTACATACATCACCCCAGGTTTCTCTTCCAATTCTTTCATCAATTTCTTTATCACCTGATCCTGTTGGTGTACTTGTATTCATCATAATTCTCTATCTTTTTCCAATGCACTGGTCTCTTCTACCAATGTGCTACACTTATCAGACAATTGTTTAGTTTTGTCTTCATTCAAGTGAGCCTAGTGTGTCATGATTTGGGATATCTCCAAATCCCCTGTATTTTGTATTGTCCACACCATTTGACTACCCACCATATTCTCTTGGATATTCACCACTTGGGCCTTTTGATCTTTTGGGCACAAGCTCCACATTGCAAAGGCCTGAGACTTTGGGCTATACCCAAATCCTTTTATTACATCACCCATCCAAACTTCACTAGCCATCTTGAGGTCTGGCTGGTTTCTTATTTGGTCAATTATAAAGGCAGATGCTAAATCCCAGCCCTCAGCTAATAGTATTCCAATTCCTAGCACCAATTTCTTGGCATCCTCTGGTGAGATGTCCTCACTTTTAGGATCATAATTTTGCAGAGCCACCAATGCCGCATTAGTTATGGTCTCCTTGCCATCAACTATTAATTGAGCCCTTATTTTCTCTTTCTTATACCATCTCAAAAAGTCTTTAAACTCATCAGTTTTCATAAAGTTGTCATCATTCAAAAATTCTTGTTGATGAATCAATCTTTCATCAACACAGGCCTCAAGAGGAAACTCAACCTCATCATCTAAATCCAGCTGTTGTTTCTTGCCCTCCCTAATTTCTTTTCTTAGGTTATGATCATATAACCTATTTCTAGGTACTAAGGTCTTAGCTTTATCTTTCTTCTTATTTTTCCCTTCAATTGAAGGTTGACCTAATTCCAATTTTTTCCTCTTTGCAGTAGGTTCTTCTACATCATCTGGTTGTGTCACTATTGTCAAATCCACAATGTGGCCTTCTGTTCCTTGTAGCTGTGGCACTTCAGAAATATCTTGTTGTGGTGGAGCATACCTAGTAGGACGTGCATAATCACTGTCACTACTACTTTTGTATTCAGACTCTGAATTATCAGGTCCTTGGGCACCTTTTTTTTATCAAGAACAGTATCAAGCTGTTCTATGAGCACATAACAGTTGTCTATCATGGCTTTAATCTTGTCAAAATATGGGAGATCAGGGTAAGAACCCCCAAAATCCATCCCATTTCTCTTTATTTGTCTCTCAAGATTTGACAAATCTTGAATCCTCAGTCTTTATGTCTGAATATCATCTTCATCCAAGATGTTCCTTGTTGCATCTTCCTCTATGCATTCACAGTGAACATTAGTATTGGGGATTGTAGGAGTATACAATTTTCTTACCCCTGCCATAAAACCTTCTGGGTCAATATATCTATAAGGGGCTACCCCCGTTCTGTATCCTTCTAACCATTGACCTACTGCATCAATAGCACCTTTGCCAATTGTGAAGTTAAAAATTCTAAATTGCCTAGGGGTCAAAGTCCCCTTCTTATGTGGTGCAAAATGCTCATTTTCTATCAATAATAGGTGTCATATAAACTCCATTGCAGCCACTCTTGCTGGTACATAATATGGTAATAGATGAGGTGGGTGAATACACCCATATACCCTGATGATTGTGTAATTTTCTTCCAAAAATAAATCACCCCAATTATGCTTTCCATCCCACCTATCTGTGTAGTCACATGGCCTAAGTAGTTGCATAATATTTAGTGGGATTCTTGTTCTGCTGATCCCCAAAATTTGTACTATTGGATACACAATCCAATTCAGAAAAGCACAATAATCACAGTCCCTAGACGTGTAATTCCAAATCCTCACCCAAAATTAGATAGGATTTGGTCCTGCTTGGTAGAACCTCTGAGGGGCCAAATTATCAACATCCATGATTACAAAATTGAAATGCAAAAGGAGATGCATATTAATGGAGTAGTGTAAGAAATTGGGCTCCTTCTCCTTTGGTTTTTTCATCTTCTTCTAAGTTGCAATGAAACCCTCATGCATTTCATCAATGATATGCTAAATGTAATCATAACTAGTATTGGAGTGGACCTCTTGTAGGTCCAACACCATCATCAAAATGTCTGCACCGATATTCTCTACATCACCATCTATCCCTAGCACTCTACATGGGGCATAGGCAACATACTTGATGTAGAAGTGTAAATCCTTATAATAATATGGGCTGGTCCTAGACATAGGATCTAAATACTTTCTCACTTATTTGAGCATATGTTTCAGCAACTTGCCTCTAGCAATACAAGGCTTCAAAGTATATCTCTGTTGCTACTTTTTCATGTCAATTCTGGTAGGCATGGTGTTGTATAAGCTGAAGGCTTGCATGAACAAATTTCTATTCAATATTAATAGGGAAGTGCCATCATTCCTTTTGATTGTCTTGGAAAAAACATCATAGTGACTGGCTAGGTCTAGGAACAAGTCTACATCTACGAAGACATCAGGAACAAATAATCTGGCTAAACCAAAGGTCTAGGGGTTTGACACCGGAATAGCCTTATCAGAATTCTTATAAAAATAATTGAAAAGAGAAAAACCTGTTGTTCCTGGAGTAATAGCATCTCAGACATCTTGATAATCATCAATGAGCACATTTTTGTTTGCTCTTTTGTTCTGAGTCAAACCAGGAAGCAGTCTAAGGAATTCATCCGAATAATTTACTTTTCCCTTGGCCTCGTCTTCCACCTTCTCACTTTCACCACTGGTCGAGGCTACACTGACCACTCTGCTCATATTTACAATGCTTGAATCTCCTTTTCTTTACCGATATTCAAACAAATCTATCACTGAGATTCACAGACTGCCCTGTGCACAATTCTCTAGAAATAATGAGCTTTAAACAATAGAAAACCCTACAATTCTCTAAATTTTCAATCTGTCATACAACTTAGCTCTTCACATTTTGGAATTCTAAAAGAAAAGTGAATGTAAATGAATGGATCATCAACTCCTTATAGTAACCATTCAAAGTACATAGCTCATGATTTTTAGAACATCAATTTTGTCTTTAATTCAACATACTGTGAACATGATTGAAAACCTAGCCATAGTTTCCTGAGCGTGACAGGAAAATCAAATTCATAAAACTGAATCCTCAGCAAAACCTTACAAAATTCAAATGAGCTGACATGTCTTCCTAGTATTGGCCACTGTCATACATCTTAGCTACCCTTTTCTGCATATGAATCAAAATCTAAGCCTCTGATTGGTCGATGAATGATTCATACTGACATATTTGATACTGTCACCTTTTCATAAAATTTGGTATCAAGCGACCACACAACTACACTTATTTTCTCTGTCGCTGACACCAATTCTTAACCCATGATTTCTCTGGAGACATAGCGACTACACAACTGTCCTTACTTTTGGTAACCATAGTCATCATTTGGCGATCACACAACAATGAGGAAATCAAAGTTGCCAATGATTATCACTAACCCACATTCTTTTCTGAGACTATGTGACTAACTGCTACTGTTAACTTTTGCAGTTATCTCTTAATCGCCAAATTTTGTCTTTCCTTTGCTAGACTGCGTGACTACCCTTAGTCGCCCGATCGTGAAATACAAATGCTAAGTGCCAAAATTTCTTGAGACAATGCAACTAGGCATCTTGCCCTTTAATTTATCTAATGACCTCACAACATACCCTTAGCCACTGAGTCACAAGGACTTTTCTCCTTAGGGTCTTTTATTCTTAGACTTGGCGATTATCGTAGGATCTTTCAATGACTTCATCTGACGGTTGTCGCTTAATCACCAAGAAATCACGTATACCTTTAAAATCTTCTGAGACTTTGGGACAAATAGAAACCCTTAGTCAGTCTCATAGTCACTGAATAAACTTTTACCTTTAAGCATTCAAGTGATCATTCTTTGAAGTCCATTTACCTCTTGACACATGTCTTATCGTGATTTGAAAACTGAGTTATCTAGCGACAACCTGACTGTGCTTTATCCCAAACCATAAAAGGTTAGTCGTAAGGTCTCAAAAATTTTAACTTAACTGGCATCTTTTCTGGAGACTGCGTGACTAAAGCTTTCATATCATACTTAACCTCAGACCCATTTAGCGATTGCATGACACAAAGAGATCGCAATGTCTTGTAATAAACCCTTGACTGCTGAGAATTTCTTGCGACCTCCCGACCTGTCTATGGGCCCCTTCATATATTGTAGGCCTGTTTAATGATCCCGCGACCATGTGATATAAAGTAAATCATAGATTCTGGGAATGATAAAGGAATATTCTAATGTTGCGCGAGACTACGTCACAAAGGCTAATCGCTAAGTCTGAGAGAAAAAAGGAATATGCCATTTAAATTATGCGACTAAGTGATTAGAATGCAACACATGAATTAAGTGAAGAAAAAAGGTAACTGAGAAACATAAGCGAACAAAACCTTAGGGTTTTTTTTCATATTTGAACACTGAATAAGAGCTAGGGTTTCAAGCTTTTGGGATATTCTCACAGGTTTAGACTTGAAAAACTAAAAACTTTGACAGGGAAAGGCATGAAGACTGAGGGACTTTTGAATTAAACATAGAATTGGAGAGGGAAGACCACAAGACTGAGGGAAAGAAGCCAAAACCTAGAATACAACCAACAGTGGCTCTGATGAGGATTGGATGAACATGGTTTATGACAAAGAACCACAGAATCTCTGGTTGCAGACCACCACAAAAATGGAGTAGAACACCAAAAATAGGAGGGAAATACTTACAAAATTTAAAAATAGGGAAAGGAAAGACTATACGTATGATACATATTTACTTGTGCACTGCAATGATTTTCACTTGAAGAAAGGTTTCAAAAATTGCCCATGCACAGGCAACTCAAAACCCTCTCCCTCCATATTTTTCAACAAATATGAGTCTTTGCCAAAATGTTTTGAGATTATATAAGGCTCTAACCATAAAGACTCAAATTTCTTATGCTTACCTCTGTCTTCTGCCCTTGCATTCCATTAGAGAACCAAATCACCAGCCTGAAACTTTCTGTTAGTAGCCCTTTTGTCAAACAAATACTTCATTTTCTGCTGTAACCTTATGTTCTCCCTCTGACTATCTCTCCTTGTTTCATCTAATTCAATCAACTGTATCATTTTGTCTTGCATTGGGTCAAAGATATCTAAATGTTCTTCTTGTATTAACTAGTAAACAGGTAATAAATTATTCATTGGCAACCTTGCTGGTAAACCATATACCAATTTGAAAGGGGATTTACCAGTTGCCTTCTTGAGTGTTATCCTATCATCCCAAAGGGCTAGTCTCAGCTTTGTATGCCATGTTTTCTTATTTTGTTCCAGAGTCCTCTTCAATATCTTCAATATGCTTTTGTTGCTAGACTCACCTTGTCCATTAGCTTGTGGGTGATATGGGGATGATTATGATATTGTTATCCCATACCTTTCATAGAAACTTGTCATTTCTTCTAATCTGAAACTCATAGAATTATCCATCACTAATTTACTAGGCACACCAAACTTGGTTAAAATGTTATCCATGAGAAATTCAGTAACCACTTTGCTTGTCGCTCTCCTGGTAGGGATAGCCTCAATCTATTTAGTAAAGTAATCAGTGGCCACCAATATCCAGCTATGTCCTGCACTAGATTTCTCTTGAAATTCTCCAATAAAATCAATCCCCCACATAGCAAAAGGAGCCTCAGTGCTCACTAGATTCAACAACAGATCACCTACAAATTTTAATTTGTTGGAAAACCTCTGACATGGTTGACATTTCCTAACATGAATATATGTGTCCTTGAACAAGGTAGGCCAATAATATCCCAACCTCAAAATATTATGGGCGGTGGTCCTTGCAGAAAAGTGACCTCCACATTCCCCTTCATGCATCTCAGCCAAAACCCTCTCAGCTTCGTATTTGTCAAGGCATAACAATAGTATACCATTCTTATCTTTCCAAAACAAATCTCCTTGGATCAAAATATACCTTTGAGTTTGTAACTTCAGAGCTCTCTTTTGATTTTTAGATAAATGATCAGGGCACTTAGTACTTTTGAGAAAGAAAATAATATCAGCATAATATGGTTGCCTTTCTATACTAGTAACAGCTTGATCATGTATTTCTGTCTGGTTTAGCTGTACTAAATCTAGATTCTCTTCTGTCATAAGTTTTTATAGGCCCTGTCCTCTTATTAGTTTGGTGATATTGATTTCAAGATTGAACTCTTGGATTCTTGTAATCCATTTACATCTCTTACCAGTAACCTCTGACTGTGTAAGGATATCTTTTACTGCTGAATGAGGAACATAGGCCTACACCTTAGCACAAACCAAGTAAGGTCTAAACGATTTTATAGCCTTTACCAATGCATAAGCCCACTTTTCCATTATTTCATAGTTAAGCTCTGCAGCTTGCAAGGATCTACTGTAAAAAGCTATGGGATGTTCAAATCCCTGTTCATCCTTTTGAAGCAATATGGCAGAAATAGTATGAAATGCGGCAAATGAAAACAATGAGAAAGGCATAGTGTAATCTGGAGATTTCAAAAGTGGAGCCTCTTGCACTACCTCTTTAATTCTTTCAAATGCTTGCTGAGCTTCCTCATTCAAAACAAACTTAGCATCTTTCTTTAGAAATTTTACAATGGGCTTAACAATTTTTGCAAAATTGACTATAAACCTTCTAACAAAATTTATCTTCCCTAAGAAGGACTCAAACAGTCAAACAATCATCATTTGCATCCTTTCACAAAGTAGCAACACCTTTATGATGCAAAATAAAATAGTATATAGCTAGATGGCTAGTAGATAAGTATCAAAGACATCAGAAGGGGAAGCCCTCATAATCCAACGATTGAGTCCAAGAAATGTCCTCAGCCATAAGCACCACATCCCTTGGTAGTGGTGTGGAGATATTCATATAAACCAAAATTCTTTTAAAAATTTTAATTTGTTATTTTTAACCATTTTAATAACATGGTTTATGCCATTTTTTTTTTGTGATTTTGTAAATTTACTTAGGGGCATTGTTTTTGAAATGATTATTGGATTATTCCTTTCTTGGATCCTTAATTTGTTTCAAAAATGAGTGAGGAATTAGCACAATGATTGATCAATTCAATCTTTCATGTTTCAAAGGAGTTCTGATACACTTAAAATTTGAAAAAAGCCAAGTTGAGTTTGTTGGGAGATGTTTATTCAAGTTTCAAATTTGGAGGGCATTAAAGTGAGCAATCATGTTTCAAACATAGCTCAAAAATAAAAATAGAGTTTTTGTGATTTTTTGACAAAATTAAAAAAGATTAAAATGAAAAAAAACCCATTAAATTTTGTAAAAAATTAATTTATAGTTTTTGAGAAAAATTCACCAGTCCGTAACAACCATGTAGACGAGTGCAAACATCAAAATAATAGTGGCCTAAGAAATGAACATCAACAGTAAAATATGATGAGGGACAATGGTGTAGGATAAAATATATCTACACACATGATGCACATGCAAGATAATATTTGTATGGCCATGATAGTACACCCAAGGAGGAGAGTTGATTGGGCATAATGCCAATAATGCTTATCATGAGCATGGTTGTGTTTAACCAAAAAGAGGAGGTACAACTTTATATTCCAATATGATATTTACAGTTCATAATGAATAGAAATATGTGAAAAATGTTAATGGGGGTAGGTCTAAGTAAAAAATTTCAATATGACAATGGGTTTCAAAAGATGAAAACAATGGGATATGAGAAGAGTTGCAAATCTATGAGGAATATCAGATCAAAGTATATAAAATAAAATACCATGAGAATGAAAAAATAAGAATAGAAAAATAGATCAGATTCAAGGTTCATAAATAGATTTTTGACATGAACAAAGAACACCCAGGTATAATAAGTGTAGTAAAAAAGAGGTGGATTAGTGACTTTTAGGTGTCATTTGATATGTGTAAGATGTTTCTAATGGATAGGTGTGTATGGGGGAAACATTTTGAAGCCTTAATGATGTAGATAAGGGGTTCAAATCAACACAATGGAGCCATATTTCAAAACAATGGGCTCACAAAGTCTTGGTTCCTCAAACTGCAATGTATTCCTTTGGATTGCTCAAAGCTACCTGTTTGCACACCCAAGGGTCACAAACACCAAATGAGTTCCATTTTTAAATAAGCCTTAACCAACATTTGACTATTATTTCATAGATTCTAAGTGACATAAAAAACATAATTAGACCACCCAAGAATTCATGAGTACTCTTTATGAGGTTTTTCTAGACAAATAGGCCTAATTTCCTAGTAGCCCTACCATATAAAAAATATAGCATAATTCTTCACAAAAAATGGATATTCCAAAAATATTTTTAATTTTGGATACTCTTTTGGAAGTTAAAAAACATACCTAAAGTGATGATAATGTTTCTTTGTAACAAATTAGTCAATAATTGACTGGCAATCTACTTGTAAGCCTAAAAAGAGTAGTAAAATGTATATTTTGGGCATAACTTTGAGTATAAGCTTCATATAAGAAAAATAAACCAATTTAAAATAACCATTTGGACCTTACTAAATATATTTGGAAATAGGTATAGGTTATTTTGGAAGTTATGGTTAAAAATTGGTTTGTTATGTTGCCAATTAGACCTATTTATGCCGACTCCACTAGGTCACTACTGGGATTTTCACCTTCCAGGCTCCAAACCTCTCCACCAATTCTTAAAACACATCACATATGGTATTAATAATCTTAATAAATTATTTTCCATCCTTCACCATTGACCTTTCTTCAAACCCTAACCTTTAGGTGTCATTTTTCACTCAAAATAGTGAGATTTCTCACATAGGGCATCACCCAACTCATACGTTTTTCTTCCCATGCACATGAAAACACAACTAACTTTAAAATTAACCTAATATAACCTATTACACTAACTTAAAAAATGTATCCATTGGTGGAATGACTTTTTATTCCCTTTTTAGACTCTCAAACCCTAAAATAAGGGTTTCAAGATAGTTTATAGAAAAATGACTCAAATAGTATTTATTCCTACTAAAATATCCTCAAGCCAAGTTTTTTTTAAATATAACACAATATTTTATCAGATCCAATAAATATTATGACCTGGTGTTTTTGTACATTATTTGAAAAAGAACAAGAAAATGTTAAAATTTGTAGGAAAACAAAGTACTTTATTCAAAGTTCCTTAAGATACAATGTTCTCTCCTCTATTATTTGCCTTCCCAAAAATATTTAAACATATTTAATGAGTTATATTAAACTCCCCTTGAGTTTCCAATGTTGAAACCTTCCCTTTATAAAAGTTACCCTTCATATTCCAATTCTTGTATTTTCACATTTTAACAGTATATGCAAGATTTTGCATCATTTGACAACTCGATCCTATAATCATGTAGAAACATAATAAAATGAATTAGACATGGTCCAAATATGAACTCATTACAAACAAAGCTCAAAATTCACAAAATAGGCTCATGGAGGAATATACATGGTGCCCTGCACCACACTCTCAGGAAAAATAAATAAATTCCTCAAGTCCTCTTGAGGAAAGTGTTGCACAATTGATTCAAGTTTGTAAATATCATTCTTCAACCTCCAAGTAGTCTTTGCACTCACCAAAAACTGAAAATTTTTCATTTTCCCTTTGTCTTCAATCGGTACTTTATTATTGAATGATGACTTTCATTTGATAATTGACCCTTAACCTGTTCTTCATTTTAAAATGGTGTTAAAATTATTGTTTTAAGATCTAGATGGTTTGAAAAGGTTGTATCCTTCATGTTCTCTTCCTAATACATATACCCATCTCTCTCACTACTTCAGTGCATCACACACTACAAAATAATCTCTCACCACATACTACCCTCTCCCCAACAAAGATCCTAGAAGATGCTCTCTCTCTCTCTCTCTCTCTCTCTCTCTCTCTCTCTCTCTCTCTCTAGAGGAACTCTACACCTCCCCAACTTCATCTCTATTGGAGGATGGTGATCAGATAACCTCTTTTCATGTCTATATAAACACACCTCATAAATTTTTCTTTCTTGTAACTTCAAGATGGACCACAAGAATCTATAACCAATACACTTCACAACCCACTAGATCAACCAACTCTGATACCAATTGGTGCAGAGTAGGGGTTCAACTCAATACAATGAAGGCATATTTCACAAAAAATAGACCCAAGAAGTATTGGTTCCCAAAAACACAGACCCTAACAATGTTCCCTCTTCTATGATTGGATCAAGCAATTTTTTTGGCCAATTAACAAGAAAATTTTGAAGTAAAGAGTCTCCTACTCTTTAGGCTCTACAAGACCTAGGCAGGTCTACCTTTTAACTTGGGAAAATTCATAATTATATTTTGGTTCTCAATATTAGATTCACTTAGTATGGAACATATACTTAAAATGAAATTATAAAGCCTTATTTATCCTACTTATTTCTACACACTCCTACTTATATAACTTAAAATGAAATAAAAATTCAATAATGTATGTTTAATGATTAAGATCAGTGCCTTCTCCCATGGCTACAAAGTCACAAACATTCAACTTCCTTCTTATAACTCTAATTACTTGGAATAAGTATCTATATACCTTATATAAACATGCATAAAAGTAATACTATTGAGCTCTTCTGAGTAATCCATTAATCTCCTTTCAATTTATATGAATTCATAAAATTGATTTTAATTTTGCCTTATAGAAGCCAACTAATCAAATTACATAGAGAAGAGAAAGTTGCTTTGAAAAATAAAAATACCCTTGATACCTTAACTTATAAAAATTGGATAAACGTGAATTGGAGACATCCACACAATATTTAATCAATCAACACAAAAAATCAATTGAAATAAAAATGTCAAATCTTATATTGTCTTTAAACCACCAAGAAAAAGTACAAAATTTGGTATCAAGCCTTCCATTGTATCTACTGTATTTGTTCTATCTATCTATCTACCTATTTTCCTCTATATCAGTCTTGGTTTCTCCTTTATATAATAAAATAGGAGAAGTGAAAAACTTCATATCAATGTACATCATTCCTCTTGATAACTAATATTTTATTAAAACATAAAAAACTATTAAAAGTTTGTTAAGTCATAATAAGATGATACTTTTCAAATCAAGAACTGTGGCACACTGAACTCATTGATATTCTATTCTCCTTGAGCCTAATCCTCCATGGTGGTTTTATTTTTGGATCATCCAAGTATTCCTCTTTCCAATGAACAAATTCTACATCTCTTGGCCATTTGAAATTCTAGATAGTTTACTTATTTATCAAATGATCTTTCCACCTTTTATCAGTCATCGTTCTGAATTTTGCAGTAAAATTTGCATGTCTATCATCCAACATTATGATTCTATCCTGAAACATATTAAAACTCTAAACATTTCATCATTTTCCTCTTTCATGTGTGCTATGATTTTGGGCACTACCCGCTGGTAATCAAGTTTCCAATCTTCAAATCCCCACATTTGACCATCCTTATCAATAATTTATGGGATTGTTTAGTGCTTAAAAGTATGAAAGGAAGAAGATTTTGCTTTGAAACTTTGCTCTTTGACAAATAAATATATGAGCTCTTCAATGACCATACTTTTTATATTTTCAGTTTCTTTTAATTTTGGAGGGGAATCAAGGTCCCTTTGGGTTACTTTGCATAGAGTAGAAATGGTGGTATAAGTGGGTTTCCACCTCTTCATTATCTTTTTAATCTTGGGTTTGTCTTTTGACATGTATTAAGAATTTTCAACAAGGATTCATATCCTTTTTATACCTCTCCACACTTACTAATGACCAAGTCCATTTTGTGGCACAATAACTACTAAAAGACATCAGAATCGATTAAGGAATTTTCTACAAGAGCACTTCATTAGAAACTTTTATCCCTTTGATTTTATTTTCATGCTATCATTTCTCTTCATTGCATTCCTCCAGATTTTTAGTGTTTTCAATTGGCTTTTGTGGAGCATCCTTATGTAAAAAAATATCTTTACTCTAACCTTCACAAAATTATTTTAATTTTCTTTTCAAGGAAGCATTCTCAATATACAACTTATTTATTCATGTATTTAACACTTCTATTCTTTTCAAATCAATTAATTGTTGTTCCATATGTTTAACCCTATCCTTGGTAAACATGGCATGATGTAGGGTTGTTATGTCCACCTCCAATGGGGAAGTATCCTTCATGGTTCTTATATATGGCATTTATTTCTATTGCTTTCACCATATCCAACAATTTTGGTTTTTTGGTGATTTTAAAAGTGACCCATGCTGCAAGTACCTCAGTTTTAGGATTATATATAGTTCCACTTACCCATTCCTCAGAATTAAATTTTTCTACCATCATGGGGTTTTCATGTTGCCTCACCCGATCCAACAAAAATACTTGTTTCAAAGTTAGCCCTGGGGCAATCAACATGTCACTTTTCTTTACCATTTATCTCGCTTCTACATAGGTAATGTTCACTGATGAACTATAACTGATTGAATGTTTGAAGATGATAAGTTCATGATCACTGAGATGAAAAAGTGAATGCCATACATTAAATTAGTTAATGTATTATATTTTCATTGATGTCAACTTGATATGGTTTGATTGTTCATACACATATTATCATAACCTTGAAGATCTGAAGAGATAAAGTTTATGTTGTCGGTAAAATATAAAAAGTCTTTTATACACCGAGTGACAGTGAAAAATAAGTAGTTCATGGTGTATACTGAGCAAGTGTATACCAAGAAAGTGTATATCGAGCACCACAACAACTGAAGTTATTGACCGAGCATAACTGAAGGTGATGATCGAGCTTAATTGGAGTTAAAGAATGACAAAATTGCTTAGCTGGTAGAGCTACAATTTAGGGATTGGCTGATTGATTTATTTATTTTCAACGATCAGTTAAGCTAAAGCAAGAAAGAGATTTAAAGAACATTTTATTCACAGTTATCAAGGAGAGATTTATAGAATAAAACTAAAGGATATCTTTATAGGATAAAGAAATGCATGGCAAGTTTTATGAATCAAGAAGAGATCTACGACAAAAAAAAGGAGATTGAGAAGCTAATCATGTCTATATAAAGAGACAAGGAATTCATTATCAAAAGAGGAATGTTGAATATATTTTTTGTGAAGATAGAATTATTCATGCAGATCTAATCATACAGGTTGAAGAACAAAGCCAAAGAATTCTGCGGACACTGGGCAATAGAGGACAGAGCATTCACCAAGTAGAAGAATGAAAGAGAGAAAAGGAACTGAAGTGTATACTAATCAGAGAGGTATTATGGAACTAAAAATAGATCTGAATATTTGCAAATCAAATTTGTATTTTGAACAGATCATTTACTGTATCAGTTTAACCATTGATTCAAAAAATATCTTCACCGAGTGGGATTTAAAAGTCCTTATTGTATTGAGATACTCAAGAGTATCAAAAGGACAACATAGTGAGTGCTAGGTCAAAAGACATACTGTTGGTTTTAAATCCTCTAACAAGGTCGCACTTAACATTGTGTATTGTAACCTTTAACAGGGTTGTCTCTTCACCGAGCTCGCTTTAGAAGAGTGAAAATATTTTGGGTTATCGATCCCAGGTGGTTTTTTCCATATTGGGTTTCCACCTTAAAATTTGTGTCAAATGTGTATATGTTTCATTGCATTGATATTTTTATTTACACATTACTACAACTGGATTGGTCGGTCAACTCTAAGTTTATTTGCTGCTGCTCAGTAAAGTCTATAAAAGATAAATAGTATATCTTACCGAGAAGCTTATATTAGTTAAAGTTATTTATGGCATACATCTTGATGAATTTGGGACTGTAAGATAACTGAGGGTATTACATTTGAGAGATAAGTTTTTGGTTTAATTTTTGGAATAAATATCAAGGCCATTGATTCACCCCCCNTCCCCCCCCCCCCCCCCCCCCCGCTCTTAGTTACTCTAAAAAATGGTATCAGAGCTTTGGTGCTCGGAAGAAAAGTAAAAGGGATGTGCCTAAGTTGAACAAGGACAACTTTGCATCATGGAAAATCAGGACAAGACTTCATCTATCTAGTATTGGAAATGATGTTACCCAACACTTGGATACTGAATATGTTGTACCTACTAGACCTCTGACCATTGATCAATTGAGAGAGAAACGTGAACACAATTCTATGATGATAAAACTTGCTTCTTCACTAACCAATGTTGAATTTGAAGATGTGAAATCATGCACCTCTGCAAAGAAAATGTGGGACAAAATGAAGCTAGTACATGGAGGAGATACCAATGTGCTGAGAGCTAAAGCTGAAAGCCTAAGAGTAAAGTTTTATGACTTGAGAATGAAAGAAGGAGAGAACATCACTCAGTACAGTGACAAAATCAAAGAAGTTGTTAATGCTATCCGTGGAGTAGGAGGATTGAAGAAGAAATAGTTGTAAGTAAAATTTTGAGACCCTTACTGCATGTTGATGCTATTAGAGTATCTGCAATTCAAGAAATGAGGGCAGTAGCTAATAATAATGTTACTCTTGATAGTTTGATTGGTAGACTTATTTCATTTGAGATGAACAACTATGAAAACAATGTCTTACCTACTATTGAGTCTGCATTCAAGTCTTCTCTGAAAATAAGAAAATCTAGTAACAAACATAGATAAATGATAGTGACAGTGATAGTGATGAACAAGAACTTGATGAACTTGAAGCAATAATGGCTAGGAGATTACATAGAGGTAAAGGAAGGTATAAAGGTAAATTACCATTGGTCTATTTTAATTGCAAACAAATTGGAGATTTTTCTGCTAGATGCCCTAACAAGAGAAAGGATGAAAGAAACAATGACAGATCTTATGAAAAGAATTATGACAGAAGTGATGACCAAGACTACAGAAGCAACCGACACTCTGACAGAAGAGATAACCAAGATTACAAGGATAAAGGCAAGAAGGGTTGTTAACTGGTTGAGAACAAAGATAAAAATTTTGATACTGATTCTGATGAAGATATTGAGGTAGTATTTGTTGCTATGAAGGATGATTCAGACGAAGAAGAAAGGTATGTTGAAACAACACTCATATCTAAAGTTAGAAAAAATGATGTCTAGATTAATGATAGTGGCTGTACTCATCACATGACTGGAGATAAAGAAAATTTTGAAACTTTTGAATATTATAATGGTGGATTAGTTAGGATAGGTAATGACTCACCTTTCCCATTTGAAGGAAATGGTACCATCATGTTGAATAATCTGATCAGATGTAAAAATGCATATTGGGTGAAAGGACTTAACTATAATCTGTTGATTATTTCACAGCTGAACAACATAGGACACCGAGTTGCATTTGAGAAAAAAAAGGCAATGATCAATAATGGAACATGAAAGTTGATCGGTACAGGTGAATAAAAAAAAGGTAATTTATTCTATCTTGATGATATTGATACCACTTGTTTATTGGCTAGAAATGAAGGCATTTGGTTATGGAATAAAAGGTTATGTCATGTAAATTTTGACAACATGGTTAAGATAAGTAAGAAAATAAAAGTGAGAGGCTTACCGAGTATTTCAAAGCTCAACCATGTTATGTACAAAAATTGTCAAATATGAAAAATGAAAAAGTCTAGTTTCAAGAGAAAAGACTACACATCTAATGCTATTCTAGAGTTAGTCCATACTGACTTATGTGGACCAATGAGAAAAAAGAGCTATTATGGTGATAGATACTTTATTCTATTTGTTGATGACTATTCTAGGATGATGACTATCATGTTCTTAAAAGAGAAATTTGAAGCATTTAAGATTTTCAAATGGTATAGAAATAAAGTTGAAAAACAAAGTGGAAAGAAATGAAATGTTTAAGATTAGATAGAGGAGGAGAATTTATTTATGATGAATTCACTAACTTTTTTCATGAGCATGTGATTACAAGATAGGTTTCTGCACCAAGAACACCACAAAAAAATGAGATTGCTGAAAGGAGGAATAGATCAATTGTTGATTGTGTCAGAACACTGATGATTGAAAAAGACATCACACAAACATTCTAGAGAGAAGCTATAAGTACTGTTGTTTATACACTAAACCAAGTTCAATTGAAGAAAGACACAAATAAGACACCTTATGAGCTATGGTATGGATACACACCAAATGTGAGTTACTTTAGAATTTTTGGAAGTCAATGTTATATACTAAAAGATGATAGAAATGGGAAACTTGACTCTAAAAGTGATGAAGTAATATTTATTGGCTATTCTACTAAAAGAAAATCTTATAAATGTTTGAAAAAATCTTATAACAAAATCATCGAGAGTAAAAATGTTAAAGTGGATGAATTTTCTAAGAAAAATGATGAGGAAAGAAGAAAGGAACCTAAAGATTACAATAGATTTGTCTACATAGAAGAACCTGACATCTTGCCCAAGCGATAGAACAATGCAATCGAGCAATAGGCTCCCCACACTAAGAATCAGGAAAATGATCACAATGCTAAACTGAGTGATGAAGATCAAAATGAAGAACAAAGATCTGAACCTGTACTTGCTAAATATGTCACAAGACACCATCCATAGGACCAGATCATTAAGGACAAAAGAGAATGAATGAGAATAAGAAGTAAGTCACTTAACAATAGATGTTTTATTTGTGATTTTGAGCGTAAATCTGTTAATGTTGCACTTGAGAATCGAGAATGGGTTAGTGCAATGAATGAAGAGATTGAATAGTTTGAGAAGATTAAAACATGTACATTAGTGATGACATAATATTTTCCATTAGTATGCAAAGAGAAATAGTTGTTTGAACTGTCAATTACACTAAAGACAGGTTTCAATTCTTACCGAAAGTGCTAGGTATAGAGAAACCCAATGACACAAGTTTTACTGTGTAAACTACAAGTGCAACCCAAAGATGATACAAATGAATGCTAAAAGACTTTTAGAGAAACCCAAGCATCAGACACTAAAATTTAGTTATATCCTGAGAAAAGTGGATCTGACTTCCACGTCAGATAAAATAGTTATATTCTATATTTAGAGTTTTGATTTGTTTTAAAACCATTTCTGGAGGGACAAGAAACATTATTGTAATTGTTTTAATCAGTCTAACTAATTAAAAACATGCAAACTAGGAGATCATAGAGTTAGTTTTGTCAAGTTGTAAACCTTTGATCATAGAGTTAGTTTTGTAATGCATGAAACTAAATTAGGTCAATCTATGTTATAAATTGATGTGTAATCATTCTTTTCAAGAAGGATGAGAGGATGAATGTAGCCAATGAGAACATCTATGGATCAGGCTAAGAGTTTCAAGAAGCTTAACAACAAAAGATGAATTTGGTTATCAAGAACCAAGAATCAAGGCTACCGAGCAACATAGTTATTAATCAATCACATTAGGTGATACATTGTACATGAAAACTTTAATGGATCTATAATCAGAAATTGTAGATCACATACACTCAGGTCAATGATTATTTTTGTCTACATTCTAACAAGTGTAGAAAATAGAAGAAATCCTTTCAAGAAAGGTGGATTTACCAATCCTATTGTAAATCTCTTAACCGAGTGCACACTAAACAGTGTTGCTAAATATCTTAATAGAGTAGACCTTAACTAGTCTCCACATAATACTCCTAATAGGGTAGATCATCATAAGTGATCAATTTGTAAGCCTTAACCAACTCCTTCCAATTTGTAGATAGTAAATTTTTTGTGGGTGCCATCCCCACTGTAGTTTCTACCTTCTAACATGGGTTTTTGACGTTACCATATCTTGTGTTATGTATCTATAATTTTCATGAATGTTTCTATGAATGTCTACATACAATTAAGGTTATGAGTTGATATCACATGCATAAAGAAAGAACAACAGATATGGTCAGTTTGATTACATAAGGTTAAAGGTTAATTAACTAAAAGTTTTAGAGGTTTTGATTCACCCCTCCCCTCTCAATACATACTTCCCATTATTTCCAACAATTGGTATCAGAGCTAGATCTCTTATTTGGAAAGTTTAAATACTTAAGAGAAAATATCATACAATGGAGAAGTACAAGCTTGACAAAAGTAGTGAGAATAAAAAGCTAGAAATTCAGATCTTCTATGAGCAGTATAAAGAAGCTAGAATCAAGTTGAGATAGTTGTTGGATGAAACAAATATTATGGCATCTCACTTTAATGAAACAAACTACTATGAAGAAGAGATACTGGATTTATTTGAATCTTTAGGATCTACAACTAGCAAAGCATTAGACACATCAGAAGAAAGAATCACAAGTCTGGATGTAATCAATCAACATCTGGCTAGACAAGTGAAATCTCTGCCAATCGGTCAAGAGACATAGATGGTAAGAATGATTGATGTCATGAATAATGCTAGACAAGATGAGAAAGAAAGAACACTAGATATTGATGACAAGAGGAAGATTACTAAAAAACTACAAGAGAAAGAGTCAGAAATACAAAGACTTATACAACATCATCATGAGATCACAAATCAGATTATTCTTATGAGTCAAGAGGCAAACAGAATGAATATAGAACTCATTAAAGAATAGAAGCTATCGGTGAGATAAGAGAAGAAAATGAAAAGATGAAACATGAAGTGAGAATTCAGCAAAAACATAATGACATAATCAAGAGATCTGAAGAAAGAAACAAAAGGATGGATGATTTTCTGGATGGACAAAGGAGAGCCAACAAAAACACCAGACTAGGCTATATAGAGAATGGAGAATCACCCAACCAAGCTAATCCAAAGAATGTGTATACAAATCCAAGACCAAGAAATATAACATGCAATCACTGTGGAAGGTCAGGCCACACATCAAATATATGCAGGAGCAAAATAAAAGGTATTCCTAAATCCACACCTTCATTCATAGGAATTTGTTATAAATGTAATAAGAAAGGACATAAAGCATACGAACATAAATATGAGGTGAAACAACCAAAGAAGGAAACCTACATGGAAAAATATTATCCTACTTGCAAAATGCATGGGAACACATCTCTTGAATGCTAGAAGAAGAAAAAGCAAGCATGGAAGCCTAAAGAACAAGAAAATGCTTATCAATCAAAAAGAGTTGGTAACCAATTTATTTGGGATTTCAATACATGGGAAAACTGCACAACATGTGGAAGATTTGGTCATATAGCTGCAAACTGTATGAGACAATGGACAAGAAAGTCTAGAAGCTAGACTAACCCAAGAATGGCATGTGTACACTATCATAAAGTTGGTCATCTAAAGAAAGACTACAAAGACTGAATGACAGAGACCAGCGCCTTTGCCAATGGAAACACCATTGAAGACATCAGGAAGATGAGAAACAAAATGTGGAGGAAAGCTACAAACATTGATGAAGCTGGACTGGGCAATGCAAATGGTGACACCTTATCCAATGGATCTGGTGACATCACCACCCCCACCTAAGAATATCAAGTATGGAATTTCATTATACCAAGTTATATTTTGCATCGGTTCCATTATGCATAGTTAAAATACCAAATCATCATGATTAAAGCTGCACTATGTTATTACTTGTTATGATTATGTGAAAAAAATCCCATCAGTCAATGCTTACCAAAACTTATCGATGAACATAAAAAGCTAAAGTTGTCTATACTTACTGAGAATCATCAGTTAACACATAAAGGCTAAGTCACTAGTGTAAACTGAGATCCATTGGTAATCATGTGAATTGACAATGTTGTCTTTGCCATACACTGAAATCTGTCGGTGAACATAACAAGCTGATAGCTGCCCCCAAAGAATCACATTTTGACCAAGAATGTTATTTGTGTATCACCTGATGACTCTATCTTCACACACTGAGAAGTGGTTGAGCATTAATGACTCAACTTAGGGTAAAGTCTATAATAAATGATGGAAGGGTTTTGTTGATCGAGGATGTTAGATCCTGCATTCACTGCAAGATTGCAGAAATTGAAGATCTTGAAGTAGAGAAGGCTTACAAGAAGCTTTGTAATGATGATGGAACCATAAAAGATGAGCACAAGAACGTTGAGGTAGAAGGGCTCACAAATGCACTATGGTTACCGAAGGAGTTCAAAACCAAATGGATTCGGTTAGTACTGAGTGGACTACATGACCAAAAGATGTGGCTAGATAAGCCTAAACTAATAACTAGGGATGTTATACACACTGTGACTAGTTATCCTATAACCAAGAAACCAAAGGCACTAAAACACCCTCCTCGAGTTGACATTGAGAAGAACACAGGAGTTGCATGGGATGGAAGAGGACTAAAGGTTTCCACCATCAATGATAATGAAATGAAATTTGGAGTATGTGTGTTAGGATAGAAGTTCTTTTAGGATAGTAGGTTGAACAACACTGCATCTGGAGCAGTGGATACAACATATAAAATTGTTAAGAAGGGACTGCAGTTAGGTCTCTTAGAACTACTACTAAGACAATTAGATGAGAACATGAGGACAATCAGGACTGCAAAGTCCAACTCATGTAAGTTTGGTTCACTTGTTATGTGCATATTTTTCTATTTCCAAGAATCATTCCCATCTATTGGTAATGTGAAATGGGACACTACCCAGCTAGTGATAGTTCAAATAAGTGAATTCATCAATTCACTTGGAGACAATTTTGAATCAGTGATGGATGAGTATTTCTCTAGATTCAAAGAGAGAATGCAAAAGAGAATGAGGATACCAGAATAACTGGTAGAGAAGTACAAGACTGACATAATTTGTTTCTTGGTGGACATTGATACCACCCTAATCAAACCAGTTGTACCGAGGACAACATGGTTAGAACCACTTGACTATGAGGTTAACATAGATCAAGAAATAAATGATATTGAAGCATTGATAAAAGAACCATTAGAAAAATCACAACCTATGTTTGGAACTTATGAAGAAGTTAAAGAAAGGATTAAAAAGGGCTTAGTTGTGAAAAATATTGACAGGAAGAAAGATAAAATGGTTAAGAATTTAAAGAAAATGTTGTCGGTAACAGAAGAGGAAACTGAAAAGATAGAAGAAACTGAGGGTCAGTCACCCATTGGTGAAGCTAAGAAGGAGAGTGCCTCAGAGTCAACAGAGTCTGATGTACCCCTTCCCCCAAAGAATCCAAGGAATACTACTATAACTAGGACTAGGAGTCAGACATCAAAGGATGCAAGTCCTTCACCTATCAAGAAAGGTCAAGTGAGGACATATAAAAGAAAATCTCAAACCAAAAAGACCACAACACCAAACAAGAGAAGGAAATTAATCCTAACCAAGGAAGATATAGAAGATACTCAGGAAGATGAATCTATCCAAAAAGAAAAGAGTAAGATTCCTAAAACTATTGATGAGGTACGTGCTTCTATTATCAAATTAGGTACAATAAATGATCGCAAGATTAAGAAATGGCTAACATTGGATCCTGAGGATCAAAATAAAATATAAGAGGCAATGATCAAAATGATGTGTATATTCAAATATGTTCTAATACAATTGGTAGATAATATGCATGTATCATCTCAAAATGGAATCTCTTCCATGTTAAGAGTATTTAGCCCTCCTTAGGGGATGTTTTTGACCTCTACCATATCATCATCCTATTTCTGCATCATCTCATGCTTCTGTGCTGGTTCAGGACCCTGATTGGGCCTCTCTAGGCACCTCCTACCCAACCTGGCATATTTTCCAGGGGTTCTGACCCCCTGGGTCAGGGTCAACCTCGACCCTAACCTAGGTCCCCCTTTCAAATCATGAAACTTTTCGGCTGCCAGGGCTCATCAAAAATTTAGTTTTCCCGCTTCCGGGTCGGCTATTTCGGGTTTCAAAGCATTAATTCCTAAATTATATTTAATATAGGTCCTTTCCTGGGGGTAAAGGATTTAATGGGAATTTAATTCTCCTATGTAGGCCTCCTTAGAAGATTAAGCCCTAATTTCATATAAAAGGGAAGCTTTCTCTCTCATTTTCTCAAAGTCTTCTATTGGAAGCATTAGGAATTATCAATTAGGTGATCAAGAGAAGTTTCAAGCATCCATTTCCAAGTTCTCAAGGTATTCAAGTCTTCTCCTCAAGCATTCAAGCTCTCCATTGAAGATCAAGGATTCAAGCTCTCAAGCCTTTGAAGGGATTAGGTGCAAACATTCAAGATTCATCATCCAAACCCTAGATCTAGCCATCATGGTGGTGTGTTCTTCCTTCAAGATCCTTTGTGCCTCTTCAAGACTCTTTCATCATCTCTTCAAAGTGGATTTCAAGCATACAATCATGGAGTTTTATGGTTCATATTGAGTTCATGCTTTCATACTTACATACTTGCATGCATTCGAATTTCAATTACATATCTATTGAATATCATAGCTTCATTGTTAGATTCAATTCTACTACATGTTAGCATTCTATACTTTATTGATTTCAAGGTTAATTCCTAAATTGGGGTTTTACTAAGGCAAACGCCTCCCCCAAAACCAAAAAATCTCCTTTTTCTGGCAGGTATAGGTACAAAATAGTGGATTTGAACCCAGATCTGGATACCCTTTTTGGAAAACTTTTGGGATCCACGAACAAAGTCACTTTCGGATCTGTGTAGGTCAGGGTTGACATTATTGGGTTAGGGTTGACATTTTTGGGTCAAGGTCGATCTTTTTCATAAGATGACATCAGAATGGAAAATGATTTCTGGGTTTTGTTTGTCTCTGTGTTTCAGTTCTGTATCAACTGTCAGTTTTTCTAGAAATAGTCTACAGACCTCAGAAAATAGCATTCTTTGATCTGAAATATTTCAAGGTTAGTGCATTTCTCATATCTTTTCAATTATAGTCATATATCATTTCTATACATATAATTAATAGAATTTAAGGTATCTCCTTTATTATTCTCCTTTCCAAATAGTTGATTCATTTGTGCATTAACCCTTCTCTTGGGTTGATCAACTTGGATCTCCCATTTGTGCATTTGAGGATAAAAAAAAAAGGAACATCTTATCTTCTCCTTAATCACCATTGCAATACTTAATCAATGTGATTCAATTAGGGTTAAGGAATTTAATACATTCCAGGAAAATCAATCTATCATTCTTAATACATCAATAAACACATCTAATTTCATCCCCCTTTACATTTTTGTAAGATAGAATATTCAATCTATTTACATTTTAAACACTTAACATCCATCAAATCAACCCCCCAACATATATATATATATATATACATCTACCCCCATATTTTGTCTTACATTTTGGTGAACCCGCGATAGACAACTCCTTCTCTTTGGTGTGAGATTTACATCTTAGATTACAATTTGCATACACAAACACTTCTTACATTTTCATCATGAAATTCTTTTGGTATATGGCTATTTTTCTCATTACCCTTCTTTTAGCATCTCTTTATAGTACCTATGATGTCTATGAGAGTGTTACTCATTTTATCATGTTTGTCAATCTCCATGTTTCACTTGCTTATGCTATTTTAAGATTGACCAATACTACTCTCCCTACTTTCAAAACTTTAATTAAGGATTTGTGTAGTGGACTTATTGTTCTTTTAGATTATGTGGAGAATTTGGTAGATGATACCCCATTACCAAATCTTCCTAATCCTAATCTTAACATTCCTAATCCAATCATTTCTAATAACCCTACTCCTATTCTCCCATATTCCATTCCTAGTTCTTCTCATACTTTTGTTAAGGCTCAAACTATGGTACAAGATGCAGATGTGCAAGAATTTCTAGATTTACCTTCCCCTTCTTATCCTATCCATGATGATAATAAAGGGAAATCCAAAGAAA
>MU224979.1:700341-711092 GCA_018584345.1 Thuja plicata | reverse complement strand
TGTATGCAATGCAATGCAAATCTATATGACAATGCAAGTTAATCTATTGCATAAAAGGAAATCTAAGCTAAAATGTCATGATAATGCAACTAAGAAAGGAAATATGCAACTACAATGAAATGCAATAGCAAGTCTTCAAAGCTTGGATGTAAAATGTCTTCAAAGAGCTCCAAATGACCTAGAAAACTTGCAGCATAACATTAGCATCAAAACCTAAGATGAAAATGAAGGAGAGAGCTCTCCTTTTATAAGAAGTGAGATGAAATGGACCATTGAGATTAAGAGGCAAAAGTCTTAATCAAGGGTGGAGAAAAATGGAAGCTTATCCTTGTGCACAAATATTCTCCAATAGAAAAATAGGAGTTGACTTTTGTGTCTCACATAAGACAAAGTGTTTTTTCCCTTTATATAAAATAAGAATAATATTTTATTTGTGCAACATAGGATAAGAAGAAAAGTGGGGATTTTTTATTTAAATAAAAGAGGAGAAAATTCATTTTAATTAAATAAAGGCTTAGGATAAAGTGATCTTATTATTTAATTAAAAGAGATTTTTTTTAATTAATTAAAAGAGAGCATGTTCTCTTAATTAAATAATATTTTTATTTTTATTTTTTTCTCTTTTAAATTAAATAAGGCTCAAACCTTAGGAAATATTGAATTGATTATGATTTGATCAAGAAAATTGATATAATTGATATTTGAAAATATTTGAAAATATTGATTCAAGGATTTGATAAATTGAGAAATGGGGGCCCAAAGTCTAGGCGACTATTTTAGGGTGCATACATCGGGAAGATGGACATTTGCATTACACTTTGAGAAAGAGATTAGGAAAGAGCCCTAGTTTCTATCATGCCTCCCAAATCTAAAATGGAGGAAATTGAAGAGATGATGAAGAACCACTCCAAAAGGTTCTCACCAAAGTTAAGAGCCTACCAAGTGCTACAAGGACATATAATTAAACTAGACAGGAAGAGTGAGGCTGAATGGAGAAAGATACTTAATATACCTAAAAAGGATACAAGTCCCGAGCCACAAATTGCTCTTACTGACACACAATAGAATAAATATGATCAGGCTAAACAAAGCCCCAAACATATTATTATCACTGATAAAGATATTAATGAATAATCATTGAACACAAAAGGAAACAAGGATATGGACATTGCAGATGAGACATGGCTTGATAATACAATTATTGATATTACCGGAGGAGATCCTATAGATGAGATATAGAAAGATGAAAATGTCACTATTGTTAAGGATCAAACCGATGAACAAGACACTACAACAAATTCAAAATAGGTAGGCACACTAGGAAAAATACCACTGTTGTTACAAGCTATCAACATTATCTCAAAAAGGAGAAATCACCAGAGAAGGAAGCAAGCATACCTGAGAATAAGGGTAATGATGAACAAAAAGATATATCTGATGAGAAGAAAGAGACAACTGATGAATAGGTAGTCACTGGTGGAGATCAAAATGTTAAAAATATAGATCCCACACAAAATATGGAGATTACACCAAAAATGATGCACAAATGAAAGATACAGATGAAGTGCAAAAGGAGAAAGGTGAACAAGATAATCCAATTGATACCACTCCTAAGAACACTGAAGGAGATGCTAAATTTACACCAAATGTTGATGAGGAGACATCCACACACAACCGAAAGGAAAAACTTGAGTAGTATAATAAAGGCACAAAACCACAAAAATAATCCTCCAGCACGTTAGACCAAGCAGAGAAACTTGCAATGGTTTTGCATATAGGTGCATCACAAATGAAGAAGAAGAAAACCAAAAATAATAATTTGGAGGTCACACTTGATAAAATCATTGAAATACCAAAGTTTGATCCAACCACATTGGACTATGAATCTCTTATAGAATATGGAGAGATATGTCAAAGAAAAGAAATGCAGGAAAAGATTAGAAAAGAACACAAAGATTCTCTAGTGTTGGAAAATACAAGAGATATCTTACAACAGATAGTTCTTGATGTTGATCACAATGCCCCCATTCTGGATCAACTTGTCATTCTCACTGAAGCCATCACAACACAGAATGTGGATGCCAAAAAAGCTATTGAAGAACGAGCAGAACAAAAGTTCCAATATAATTTGACAGAAAATATCAGCCAAGAAGTGGCAGAAAATAAGGTAAATCTTTCAGAACTAGCAAATGAATTAGATCCAATCATTACTGAAGCTATTTCCTTAATTCAAAAGATATGCACTTTGGATAAATTCACTAAGGATAATAGTGATAAGATAGAAAATATCAATTCTGATCTAAATGCAAGTGCTCAAAGTATAACCACATATGGCAATGAAATCAAATTGCATTATGAGAAGATAATTGAAATCAAAAGGTTAAGACAAGAAATTTGGGAAGCAGAATCACAGTTTCAAGAAGAGGTTACTGAGATACAGGCTCAACTTTTACCGAACCTCACACTTCTGCAATAGCACATAAGTTCACAAAGATAACTAATTTCCTCCCCTGAGATGTCTATAGTAGACATCATCTACGACATGCATGCTAGAATCACACTAGAGCATATGGCTCTTGAACATCTAAAGGAGAAATGGGAGAAGATGATAGAGGAAATTAAGACCTCTCACTCTCATATTTTTGATCATTTATAGGTATACACCTTTGCCCTTACTATAAAAAAGGGGGAAAAGGAAAATGATATGTACAATAGGTGATATGTACAGTACATATAGCACAAAAGGAAAAGACAAGGTGAAGAGGAAGAAATAGTATAAATACAAGTGTACATACACATATATTATACTATACCGACATATGTGTAGGGGGAGTCATGAAATGAATAAGTAATATACATGGTGTACATAGTATAAATAGTTTTAGTATTTTGTACATATCCATTTTTGATACTAATGTCAAAGGGGGAGATTGATGACATAATTTTTGCCATTAGTATGCAAAGAGAAACAATTGTTAAAACATCAGTTACACTACATCGAAAGACAGGTTTCAGTTCTTACTGAAAGTGTTAAATATAGAGAAACTTGACGAAACAAGTTTTACTGTGTAAACCGAAAGTGCAACCCAAAGATGATACAAAGGAACACCGAAAGAATTTCAGAGCAACCCGAGCATCAGACATCGAAAGTTAGTTATATCCTAAGAAAAGTGGATCTGACTTCCATGTCAGATAAAATAGTTATATTCTATATTTAGAGTTTTGATTTATTTTAAAAACATTTCTTGAGGGACAATAAACATTATTATAATTGTTTTAAATAGTCTAACTGATTAAAAACATGCAAACTAGGAGATTAGGGTCAAGTTGTAAACCTTTGATCATAGAGTTAGTTTTGTAATATATGAAACTAAATTAGGTCAATCTATGTTATAAATAGATGTGTAATCATTGTTTTCAATAAGGATGAGAGGATTAATGTAGCCAACGAGCATATCTATGGATTAGACTGAGAGTTTCAAGAAAGAGAACAACAAAAGATGAATTTGGTTATCAAGAACCAAGAATCAAGGCTACCGAGCAACATAGGTATTAATCAATCACATTAGGTGATACATTGTACATGAAAACTTTAAAGGATCTGTAATCAATAATTGTAGATTGCATACACTCCAGTCAATGAGTATTTTTGTCTAAATTCTAACAAGTGTAGAAAATAGAAGAAATCCATTCAAGAAAGGTGGATTTAACAATCCTATTGTAAATCTCTTAACTGAGTGCACACTAAATAGTGTTGCTAAATCTCTTAATAGAGTAGACCTTAACCAGTCTCCACATAATAATCCTAACAGGGTAGATCATCAGAAGTGATCAAATTGTAAGCCTTAACCGTCCCCTTCCAATTTGCAGATAGTGAAGTTTTTGTGGGTGCCATCCCCACCATAGTTTCTACCTTCTAACAGGATTTTTCTGCATTACCATATCTTGTGTTATGTGTCTATAATTTTCATGAATTTTTCTATGAATGTCTACATACAATTAAGGTTATGAATTGATATCACATGCATAAAGAAAGAACAATAGATATGATCTTTAATGATCGGTAAAGAAAATATTTGATTACATAAGGTTAAAGGTTAATTAACTAAAAATTTTAGAGGTATTGATTCACCCCTCCCCTCTTAGTACATACTTCCCATTATTTCCAACAATTAGCACCTATACCGAGTGAAAAAAATTTCATTGGCACCAAATGGATTTTAGAAACAAACTTAATGAGAATGGGGAAATCACAAGGAACAAAGAAAGACTGGTATGCAAAGGGTATGCACAAGAAGAAGGTATTGGTTATGGAGAAACCTTTGCACCCTTTTATAGACTAGGAGTAAGAATTCTACTTGTTTATGCTACTTTTAAAGGATTCAAAGTATACCAAATGGATGTTAAATCTGCATTTCTGAATGGAATACTAGAAGATGGGGTGTACATTGAACAACCTAAAGGGTTTGTTGATCCTAACAAGAGGAACATATGGTTTGTAAGCTACACTAAGCCTTATATGGATTGAAACAAGCACCTAGAGCATGGTATGAAAGACTTCACTCTTATCTCATTAGTATTGGATTTGTTAGAACAAGTGACAATAGTAATCTATGTTTCAAAGGAGATACTGATGATGAAACTTTGATTGCCATGATATTTGTTGATGATATCATATTTGGAGGTAATGATATGCTATGCAATTCATTTGCTGATGAAATGAGCAAAGAATTTTAAATGTCAATATTTGGAGAGATCAAATTTTTTCTTGGTCTATAGATTCTACAATAGGATGAAGGCATCTACATCACACAATCCAAATATATCAAAAGATTTCTAAAGATATTCAAAATGGAGGACTCAAAACCCGTTGGAACACCTATGGCAACAAGATGCAAATTGGAAAAGGAAGACAAGACAACCAAGGTAAATCAGACCTTATACAAATCTATGATTGGAAAAATAATGTATGTTGTACACACTAGACTTGATATAGCACATGCAGTTGGTATAGTTGCAAGATTGTCTGCTAATCCTAAGGAATCACACATGACTGTTGTTAAAAGAATTTTGAGGTATCTGAAGAATACTGAAGACTATGATTTGTGGTACAATAAAGAAGGAAAATTTGAGCTATAAATTTATACTGATGTTGATTAAGCTACAAACATAGATGATAGGAATAGCACAATGGGATGAGCATTCTTCATGGGTGACAAACTTGTCACATGGATAAGTAAAAAGAAAGGATGCATATCTCAATCAATTACAGAAGCAGAATATGTAGTTGTTGCTAAAAATTTCTCTAACATTGCATGGATCAAGAAATTGTTGAAAGGTATGAATGAGGAGATTCTTGACCCAGTAATTATCTATTATGATAATACTAGTGCTATCAACATCTCAAAGAACCCTGTGATGCATGCTAAAACAAAGAACATATCTATTAAGTATTATTACTTAAGGGAACAACTACAAGAGAAATAGGTAATACTAGAATATGTACAATCCAAAGAACAACTAGCAGACATATTCACAAAACCATTTCCAAAAGAACATTTGAATACCTAAGGAATATACTAGGGGTTCGTCCCTTGTCTAATGATCACTAAGTTAACTTGGAGATTGCATCAGCCTACACATTATCAGAAGATTAATCATGTTGATGCAAGTTGAGATATGGACTGCAATGATATATTAGTACACTGAAGGTACTTATCTGAACCACACAACAAAGATATTGTTGGCTACTACAGCTCTATATATTTTTTGGCATTTCTATCAAAGGGAGAGGAATATTCAATGAAATATCCATCAAGAATGAAATAACCATCAAAAAGAAGAAATGAAATATTCATCAGAGAAAGAAGATTCTACAACACAAAGGGAGAGAAAGATTCAAGGAAATGGAGAGAAAGATTCAATGAAATAACCATCCATCAAAGGGAAAGAATTGGAGAGAGTTAACACTACATATTTATCCAGAAAAGGGAGAAGAGATTCTATAAGAAAGAGAGAGACATAATCAGAAGACAGAATTGCTACACCTATCCAATAAAGAAAGGGAGAGCACACAACAGAATCAAATCTAAGCTAGAAGAGCTTACCGAGATTCAAATATTTGAATTGGTTATAGAACAATAAGTTTGGTATGTTATGGCATATTTTATACTGCATATTTTATAGTATGTTTCCAGTAATGCCGAAGGGAGAGATTGATGAACTATAACTGATTGAATGTTTGAAGATGATAAGTTGATGATCACTGAGATGCAAAAGTGAATGCAAGATATTAAATCAGTTAATGTATTGTATTTTCATTGATATCAAACTGATATGGTTTGATTTTTTATACACATATTATCATGACCTTGAAGATCTGAAGAGACAAAGTTTATGTTGTTTGTAAAATATAAAAAGTTGGTATACACCAAGTGACAGTGACCATCGAGCAGTTCATAGTGTATAACGAGCAAGTGTATACCGAGCACCGCAATAATTGAATTTATTGATCGATAATAAATGAAGGTGATGACCAAGCATAATTGGAGTTAAAGAATGACAAAATTGCTTAGCTGGCAGAGCTAAAATTTAGGGATTGATTGATTGATTGCTTTATTTTAAAGGATCATTTAAACTAAAGAAAGAAGGATATTTAAAGAGCATTTTATTTACAGTTATCAAGGAGAGATTTGTGGAACAAAACTAAAGGATATCTTTACAAGATAAACAAATGCATGGCGAGTCTTACGGATCAAGAAGAGATCTATGAAAAAAATAAGGAGATTGAGTGGCTAATCATGTCTATATAAAGAGACAAGGAATTCATTATCAAAAGAGGAATGTTGAATATATTTTGTGTGAAGATAGAGTTCTTCATGCAAATCTTATCATACAGGTTGAAGAATAGAGCCAAGGAATTTTGCAGACACTGAGAAACAGAGGAAAGAGCATTCACCGAGAAGAAGAAAGAAAGAGAGAAAAGGAACTGAAGTGTATATTGATTAGAGAGGTATTATAGAACTAACAATAGATCTAAATATTTTTAAATTAGAGTTTTATTTTGAACAAATCATTTACTGTATCAGTTTAACCATTGATTCAAAAAATCTCTTAACCGAGTGGGATTTAACAATCCTTATTGTATTGAGATACTCAAGAGTATCAAAAGGTTTTCTTGTTGACATCATAGTGAGTGCTAGGTCAAAATAAAAACTATTGGTTTTAAATCGTCTAACAAGGTCGCACTTAACAGTGTGTATTACAACCTATAACAGGGTTGTCTCTTCACTGAGCTCACTTTAGAGGAGTGAAAATATTTTGGGCTACCTGTCCTAGGTGGTTTTTCCCATATTGGGTTTCCACCTTAAAATATGTGTCAAATGTGTATATGTTTTATTACATTGATATTTTTTTTTACACATTACTGCAACTGGATTGGTCAGTTAACTCTAAGTTTATTTGCTGCTACTCGGTAAAGTCTAGAAAAGATAAAATGGTATATCTTACCGAGAAGCTTATATTTGTTAAAGTTATTTATGACATACATCTTGATGAATTTGGGACTGTAAGTTAACTGAGGGTATTACATTTGAGAGATAATTTTTTGGTTTAATTTTTGGAATAAATATTAAGGCCACTGATTCACCCCCCCCCCCCCTCTNTTTTTGGAATAAATATTAAGGCCACTGATTCCCCCCCCCCCCCCCTCTCAGTTATTCTAACAATTCACTTCATCAAATCTCATTTCCTTGAAAGTTTGATTTATAATATCCTCATGCTTTGACTCATATGGACCCATAATATTCATTTGCTTCCTTTCCTTGAATTATTTTAACTTCATTTTAAACCAAAAATCTTTGAAATCCTTAGTGTTAATGAAAATATCATCCTCTATGAATCTTAAAGACATAGCTTCCTTTTCATCAGTGTGATCTTGGTGTAGGAGCACCCTAAGGTCTTTGAAAGATCTTGTTAGTCATTTTGGCTTGTAGGTTGGTTTGGACAACCATCCAGGAATAAGGACTATGTTATAAAGTCCCAAGTGTGTCCAAGGTGTGTGTAGAGTTAGTAGTTGTTTAGGGTTTGCAAGTTTTAGAGTCAAGTTGCACCTAAGGGTCTATACCCTTAGAAGTCAACCAAAAGGTGAAAGGGTTGACAAAAACTCCAAGGTGAAGTGATTTTAAAAATTTTAGTGCTTTGAGGTCATCTGGTAAGTTTTGAAACCAAATTCGGCCATTAAAGTTGATAGAAGGTCATTTTGGAAAAAGTTCTCAAAGTTGTCATGACAACTTTTGCAACTTTGCAAAGTTGTCATGACACCATTTCCTAGATTTTAGGAATCAGCTTTTATGATGCCCAAATCCCAAAATGAGGGTCCAAACATGTGGGAATAGAGTATATAAGGTGACAAAACCCTAAAATGAGAGAGAGATTTTAGTTTGTACGAACTGTTTATTGTGAAGGAGCAATTAGCACCGTAATTTACAGACAAAGCCATCATCCAATACTTTAATGGATTAGATGGATTGAATTAATGGATTGATAGTGTACCTTATGTAGTTTCCTTAGCCATTGTGGCATTTTTTTGATTTTTTGTTCATATTAGCTATCATTTTTTAAATTATTTGTGTTTGACTAGGTCTCTATCCAGTTTTGGACCAGTAATGTCGATATTGGTTTTGCTTAAAGTTCCCATGGTCCAAAACCCTATGACCACTTGGAATAAAGTAAGGCCTTGTATATACAATGTATATATAGTGTGTGGAGTGTGTGTGTGTGCAGTGAAGGAAGGAGAACATTCAGGCCCTAGGTGAGTACTAGTTGTGTGCTAAAATGTTGACACACTTCTATGAATCATTCCATCCAAGGTTGCTCAAGAATGAGGCCTCAAATATCGATCCACAACTCTCTAGTCATGGAGTGCAAAGTTTTGAAATGGAGGCCCTCAGATTTGACCTAGTTAGTGCCTATGCAAGTACACCATGAAATGAGAGATTCAAAGCATGAAAATGAAATCTACTCTATATGATTGCAATGCATGAAAGAAAATTAATCTAAATGATAACAATGCATGATTAATCTATGAAAGGAAATACAAATGCAAGTTTAATCTATGAAAATAAACATAAATCTAATCTACATGAATATCCATGGATGCAAGAAGAAGAAGACAAGAAGAGAGAAGTTGCAATATCCAAGCTCAAATGCTCAAATGCTCCTCAAAAATTGCTCTCCAAACCTGCAGCATAACAATACTATGAAAAAGATGATATATGAATGATTGATGATTGATCATTATCAAATGAGAAGGAGAGATTTCCTTATATAGGAAAGTGAATGGTTGAGATTAAGAGGCAAAAAGAATTGATCAATGGTTGAGATTAAGAAGCAAAAACCCACCACTTAGGAAGATGTGAAGAAAAAGGGATTTTATTTACTTTTTCATTTAATTTATTTCCTTTTTCAACAAATAAAGTGCTTTAAGTGGGGATTTTTATTTATTTAATTAAAAGAAGGGTTTTCTTTCAATTAAATAAATTAGAAGAATTTTATTTAATTAAATGGGAGGAATTGAATTTAATTAAATAAGAGGAATTTTATTTAATTAAAAGGGAGAAATTTACTATAATTAAATAAGATAAATTTTATTCAATTAAAAGGGAGATTAAATCTTTTAATTAAATAAAGATGATCAAACCTTAGGAAATATTGAAATAATTGAATAAATTGAATTAATTACAATTTGATCAAATAAATTTATTTGAATTGAAAATATTCCAAAGCATTGATTCAGAAATTTGATAAAATGATAAAAATGATAAATGGGGCCCACAGTCTAGGCGACCATTTTAGGGTGCATACATTTTCCCCTCTTTGACAAATGTGTGGTCGACTTGGTAACACATGTAGTCAAAGAATGTAGTTCAAGTGTGAGGTCAACTTGGGATCATAAAACAACCCAGACGTGTGGTCGATTCGAGAACACATCAAGACAAAAACAAGCACAATTGAAAAAGACAAAGTCAACACCGAAATAAGCAATTGACATGTCAGAGAAAAAAATCTCAAAAAAGAATGATATAATTGATAAAGTTGAATCAAATATTGAAGTTTGATACGTACTGGCCCCTCGTGATCGAAATTGAAATGAGATAGAGGAGAAATAGAAAATTGATAAAGTTTTATCAAATTGAACTAAATCTAAGGTTCTTGATGTAAGATGAAAGATATAAAGATCACAGAACCAAGGTAGATCATCAAGCATGAAAAATTATGCCCCAAGGTTGAATTAGAAGAAAAGAAGAAAAGAAGAAAAGAAGAAAAAGAAGAAGAAGAAGAAAGAAGAAAGAAGAAGAAGAAGAAGAAGAAGTGGGGTGAAAGCAAATGGAAGATAGAAGTTTAGAAGAGGTGGAAATAAATGGAGAGAAGAAAGAGAATTTGCCTCAAGAAAGAGAATGCCCCAAAATTAATCAACTGTTTAAGATAGAAAATTTTGATTGAGATCACGAAAGAAGATAAGGAAATGAAGATCAAAACGTGATCACAGTTGATTAAAACTCCACAAAAAAAATGAAGGAAAACCCTCTCAAACTCATAATGCAGGCTAAAAATAGAAATTAAAATGAATTCTAACAATGCAAGCTACATGAAAATGCAAAGGTGTACTTGCAATAGAGCAACAAACATAGGATCTTGTGTTCATCATTCATAAGAGAATGTTAAGGAACTTATTTTCATCATTGGGCCAT
>MU224979.1:677881-693965 GCA_018584345.1 Thuja plicata | reverse complement strand
AAGAAAATTAATCTAAATGATAACAATGCATGATTAATCTATGAAAGGAAATACAAATGCAAGTTTAATCTATGAAAATAAACATGAATCTAATCTACATGAATAGCCATGGATGCAAGAAGAAGAAAATAAGAAGAGAGAAGTTTCAATATCCAAGCTCAAATACTCAAATTCTCCTCCAAAATTGCTCTCCAAACCTGCAACATAACAATACTATGAAAAAGATGATATAAGAATGATTGATGATTGATCATTATCAAATGAGAAGGAGAGATTTGCTTATATAGGAAAGTGAACAGTTGAGATTAAGAGGCAAAAAGAATTGATCAATGGTTGAGATTAAGAGGCAAAAACCCACCACTTAGGAAGATGTGAAGAAAAAGGGATTTTATTTACTTCTACATTTAATTTATTTCCTTTTTCAACAAATAAAGTGCTTTAAGTGGGGATTTTTATTTATTTAATTAAAAGAGGGGTTTTCTTTCAATTAAATAAATTAGAAAAATTTTATTTAACTAAATGGGAGGAATTGAATTTAATTAAATAAGAGGAATTTTATTTAATTAAAAGGGAGAAATTTACTTTAATTAAATAAGATAAATTTTATTCAATTAAAAGGGAGATTAAATCTTTTAATTAAATAAAGATGATCAAACCTCAGGAAATATTGAAATAATTGAATTAATTGAATTAATTACAATTTGATCAAGGAAATTTATTTGAATTGAAAATATTCCAAAGCATTGATTCAGAAATTTGATAAAATGATAAAAATGAAAAATGGGGCCCACAATCTAGGCGACCATTTTAGGGTGCATACACTAGATACTCTAGTTAGGGAAATTGAACAGTACAATAGCAATGGTGATTGCTTGGTGATTGGTATGTGCAAATCAGTTATATAGGAGTATAGGGGCATGTAATACAAAAAAATTTATGGGAGGAGAAGTTCAGAGGAACTCATTTGATCAGTTAAAGAAAGTGAAGAAACCAGACCAGTATTCATGCCCTAGAAACCCTCAATTTTAGGGGTTTGGTGAAAGTCCACTGTACGGACAAGGTGAGAATTTGAGACCTAAAAAATCTCTAAGGTTATAAAAAACCCATAAGGAATATATAATTATTTATTAGGGGTGTTAAGGTATTTTGAGAGAAAATCTATCTTTTTAGTGTTTAGGAGGGCTAATAGGCCTAAAAAGGCTACAAGGCCTAGATGGCTAGAATCTTGCATCCGATGGGAATTTGGATGAAGGATCCTCAAGATTGGATCAAGAAGTGTTGAAAGGGATTAGAAAGGAGTTAGGAATCCAACTCACAAGAAGGAGTGTCAGTTGGAGGATTAGATGACCAAAGGAAAGTCATGAATTGAAGGCTTATGGAGAAGGAATTAGGAAGGAATTTGAACTTGTTGGAGAGCTCCTAAGGTGTTAGAGGTTTAGTGAGGAATCCTCTAGTTAGGGTAGTGAATGAGACCCTAGGAGAGGCCAAAGGAAGGTCTAGGAGAGAGAAAGAAATCTCTAGGAGTGGGAGCTCCTCATCAAATTGGTATCAGAGCTAGTGAAATGCTTGGGAGTTGATTGGTGTATGTCAGAGAGGAGTGAATCCATAGGTGAAAAAATCATGGTGACTAATGCCAAATTGGAAAGAGACTTGTCTGAATAGAAAGATAAGAATAGGCTTCTTGAAGAAGCAATGGAAGAAATGAAGATAAAGATGGCAGAGGTTGTGGAGACAGCTAGTAAGCTAAAAGAACATATGAGTGGAGACAAAGATAAAGGGAAGAATCCAGTAGAGGAGGAGATAGAACTAGAGCCTAAACCTCCTCTACCTGAGGAACCATTCCTCAAGGAAATCAAAGCATTGAGTGGAAAGGCTCTAGAAGGCATTCCAGTGTTCTCTGGTAAGATGGATGCAGAGATGGTCATGGAGTGGATTGAAGGTATGGAAAACCACTTTGAATGTGATGGGATCACAGAAGCACAAAAGGTGAAGATAGCCAAGTCTAGGCTAAGAGGGAAATCACTCACAAGGTGGAAGTTCTTGCAGGAAGAAAGAGAGAAAGAGGGAAAGAAGCCCATAGCAAATTGGAAATCAATTGTGGCAAAAGTGAAGGAGAAATACCTTATAGAATATTATGACATTCAACTACACAAGAAGAGGCAGAACCTTACGCAAAAGGATCTAGATGTGCCATCATATACTGAAGAGTTTCAAAAACTTTGTCTTAGATCAAGAATACCGGAGACAAAGAGTATCAAAGTTGCTCGGTACCTTAATGGACTAAGGTGGAATATACAAGAAGAACTTAGTCTTTTTACCCTAACTTCCATTACAACTATTTCCAAATGGCTTTGAAAGTGGAAGAAAAACTTAGAAAGAGATAAGACTCTAGCTCCACAAGAAGAGGAAGGGGTATAGACAATAGAGGTGGCCAAAGAGGAGGCATAAGTGGAAGAGGAAATGACAATAGAAGTCAAGGTGACTCAAGATATACAAAGAAAGGACATTAATCAGGAAACAGGGGAAGAAGTTCTTATAACAGTGGAAGAGAAAGATCAGGGGCTTCAGAAGAATTTCTCATTTTTCTTCCATGAAATGCTACAACTGTTGTTAGATGGGGCATCCTGCATATAGGTGTCCTAATAAACCCTTAGCTTCAAAATGAGAGAAGAAGATAGACTATGTCCAAGAGGAAGATTCTTCTAAGAAATTAGAGGTGAGCCTAGATTTAGAGAGAGGATAATACCTTATGTTGAGAAGAATTTTGATCAAGACACCCACCAAAGATGAGCACAAGAAGAGAAGGGCTCTCTTTAGATTCAATTTCAAGATATTGGGGAAAGTGTGTAAAGTAATCTTTGATTCAAGATCCATAGATAATGTTATCTCTGAGGAGGTAGTGGAGAAGTTGAAACTCACCAAGATTCCACATGTGTGTCCTTATAAAGTTACATGGTTAAACAAGGGCCAGAACATCTTGGTAAATGAGAAAGTGTGGGTAGAATTCACCATTGGTAAGTATCAAAACAAGATACTTTGTGATGTGTTTCCAATAGATGCTTTCCATATGTTTCTTGGCAGACCATGGTAGTATGATAGGGAAGCTATCCATAATGGGAAAGAAAACAAGTACTCCTTCAAGAAAAATGGGGTAACTTTTAAAATCTAGTCTTTGATAGAGGAAGACATAGTGGAGAAGATAGAATCCAGTACATTGTTGATGAGTGGGAAATAATTCCTAAAGGATCTAAGAGAGCAAGAAGTTGGCTATGCAATCATGTTAAATCCAAAGGAGGAGGAGAATCATAAGAAAGCACCTATACCAAAGGAAGTGGAACAACTATTGGATCAGTTCAAAGATATAATGTGTGAAGGTACACTAGCTACACTACCACCAAAGAGGGAGATAAGTCATCAGATTGACTTCATACTAGGAGCATCTTTGCTAAATAAAGCTACATACAAAATGACACCAGAGCAAAACAAGGAGATAGCCAGGCAAGTACAAGAACTTTTGGATGAGGGGTTGATCAGAAAGAGCATAAGCCCATGTGTTTTCCCAGTGGTGTTGGCTCCTAAGAAGGGAGGTAAGTGGAGGATGTGTATTGATTCTAGGGCTATAAATAGGATAACTATTAGATATAGATTTCCTATTCCTAGGATAGAAGATCTGATGGATTGTTTGGGGGGTGCTAGGTAATTCTATAAAATTGATTTAAAAAGTGGGTACTATCAAATTAGGATGAAGGAAGGTGATGAGTGGAAGTTAGCCTTTAAGACTATAGAGGGGTTATATGAATGGTTAGTTATGCCCTTTGGGCTTACCAATGCACCTAGTACCTTTATCAGGGTGATGAATGAAGTCTTGAAAGACTATATAGGTGTGTTTGTAGTTGTATATTTAGATGACATCCTCATTTTTAGTAAGACAAAGGAGGATCATATGAAACACTTGGAGTTAGTGTTGAAGAAGTTGCAGGAAGAAAAGCTCACAATCAATCTTGAAAAGAGTGAGTTCATGAAGGAAGAACTAGTCTACCTAGGATTTGTAGTTTCCAAGGGTGACTTGAAATGGATAAGGAGAAATTAGAGGCCATATTGAACTAGCCTACTGCTAAGACATGGACTAAAGTTAGGAGCTTCCATGGGTTAGCCCAATTCTATAGGAATTTTATTAGGAGATTCAGTGAGATTTGTGCTCCAATCCTAGAGACTATTAAAGGAGGATTGAAAACAAAATTTGTGTGGACCAAGGTAGCTAATGAGGGGTTTGAAAGATTGAAGAGGGAAGTATCTACTCAACCTATATTATTGTTACCAAGTTTTGACAAACCCTTCATAGTAGAATGTGATGCTAGTAGCATAGAAGTAGGGGCTGTCTTAAGCCAAGAGGGCAGGGTTGTGGCATTTTTTAGTGAGAGATTGAATGAGACAAATTCTAGGTACTCTTCCTATGACTTGGAGCTATATGCTCTTGTACATACAAGCCCTAAATAAATTGAGGCATTAATTATTTCCTAAAGAGTTTGTTGTCTTTACAGATAACCAAGCATTGAGTTATATAAATACTCAAGACAAGCTTAGTTTGAGACACATCAAATGGATGGAATTCCTACAGTCATACACTTTCACTATAAAGCATAAGAAAGGGGTGCAAAACAAAGTTGTAGATGCCCTTAGTAGAAGGTTTCTCACCATACAGGAGATTCAATTATAGAGTATAGGGGTTGAAGGTTTTAAGGACCTATATGAGGGAGATTCAGATTTCTCAGAGATTTATAAGGTGTGCAAAGATTTTCAGAACCATTTTCACAGTGAGTATGTAGACTATACATTGTAGAATGGGTTTCTATTCAAAGGAAAGAAACTATGTGTTCCAAAAGGCTCTATGAGAGATAATCTCATACAAGAAAAATATAATGGGATTCTAAGTGGACTCTTTGGATTGAATAAGACACTAGACTTAGTGGAAAGGTTCTATTAGTGGCCAAAAATGCAGAGGGATATAAGGAGATATGTGGAGCAGTGTGGGGTGTGTCAAAAGGAAAAAGGGAATTAATCAAATGCAAGCTTGTATCATTCATTTCCCATCCCAAGTAGACCATGGGATTGGATCAGTATGGATTTTGTGGTAGGACTACTTAGGACACCTACTGGTTTAGATAGTGTGTTTGTGGTAGTAGACAGATTTAGCAAGATGAGCCATTTTGTCCCGTGCAAGACAACACATGATGCTATCCATAATGCTCTTTTTTTTTTCAAGGAGATAGTAAGGATACATCGCTTGCCAACAAGCATAGTTGCACACAGGGATGTGAAATTTATGGGACATTTCTGGAAGACACTTTGGAGGAGGCTAGGAACCAACTTGTCACATAGCTCAACTTATCATCCTCAAATGGATGGCTAGACAGAGGTGATCAATAGGGTCCTTGTAAATTTTTTGAGGTGTTTGTCCAAGGAATATGGCCAAAGTTGAGAGCAAGTGATACCTCAGGCAGAATTTTCCTATAATGATAGCACAAATCAGACCATAGGTAAGAGCCCATTTGAGATTGTTTATGGGTTACATCCTAGGGGTGTACTTGAGTTAAGGGACCTACAAGGTTATGAAGGCATCAGTGGACATACTGATGATTTCTCTCAGTCAATGAGGGAGGTACATGAACAAGTTAGGAGGACATTGATGGAGGCCAATTAGAAGTTGAAAGCCAAGAGAGATAAGGGAAGAAGAGATCTATAATTTGAAGTGGGTGATCTAGTGATGGTATTTTTGAATAAAGAAAGACTACAAAAGGGGATACCTAGTAAGTTGCAGATGAAAAGGATTGGGCCTTGCAAGGTGTTGGCCAAGTATGGACCCAATACCTATAAGGTGGACTTGCCCAAGGAGATGTCAATTTCTCCAATCTTCAATGTGAAGGACTTGATAAAATACAAAGGGCCAGAGATGGATGAAGTATAGTATAGTACTGAAGTGGATAAGGATGTGGGAGAGTTCAAGACACTAGAATAGATCAAGCCACAAGTTGAAAAGATATTGGATTCAAGGGTGAAGAAGAAGACCAGACACAAAGTATATATGGAACATCTAGTGAAGTGGAGGCAACAACCAGAGTCAAAAGCCACTTGGATAGCTGAGAGTGACTTCAAAAAGCATGGAATCAGTGAAGGGTTCCTGACACCACATGTACCTTAACTTGTTTGTTACAGGGGGGATGGTCCAGGAGCACCCTAAGGTCTTTGAAATATCTTGTTAGTAATTTTGGCTTGTAGGTTGGTTTTTCCAACCATCTAGGAATAAGGACTATGTTATAAAGTCCCAAGTGTGTCAAAGGTGTGTGTAGAGTTAGTAGTTGTTTAGGGTTTACAAGTTTTAGAGCCAAGTTGCACATAGGGGTCTATACCCTTAGAAGTCAACCAAAAGGTCAAAGGGTTGAAAAAAACTCCAAGGTGGAGTTATTTTTAGTTTTTTAGTGGTTTCAAGTGTTTTGAGGTCATTTGGTAAGTTTTGAAACCAAATTGGACCATTAAAGTTGATAGAAGGTCATTTTGGCAAAAGTTGTCAAAGTTGTCATGACAACATTTCCTAGATTTTAGGAATCGGCTTTTATGATGCCCAAATCCCAACATGAGGGTCTAAACATGTGGGAATGGAGTATATAAGGTGGCACAAAACCTAAAATGAGATAGAGATGTATGGACTATTTGTTGTGAAGGAGCAATTAGCATTGTAATTTGTAGACAGAGCCATCATCCAATACTTTAATGGATGAGGTGGATTGAATTATGGGATTTATACTTTAAATTATGTAGTTTCCTTAGCAAATATGGAATTTTTTTGATTGTTTGTTCATATTAGCTATCATTTTGTAAATTCTTTGTGTTTGATTGGGTCTTTGTCGAGCTTTGGACCAGCCATGTAGATATTGGTTTTTCTTGAAGTTTCCATGGTCCAAAACCCTATGACCACTTGGAATCAAGTAAGAACTTGTATATAAAATGTATATATAGTTTTTGGAGTGTGTGTGTGTGTGTGCTGGGAAGGAAGGAGAACATTTAGGCCCTAGGCGAGTACTAGTTACTCTGGTTAGGGAAACTGAATAGTACATTAGCAATGGTGATTGCTTGGTGATTGGTATGTGTCAATTAGTGATATAGGAGTGTAGGGTAATTTAATATAGACATTATGATGGGAGGATAAGTTAAGAGGAACTGATTTGATCAGTCAAAGAAAGTAAAGAAACTAGACTAGTATTCATGCCCTAAAAGCCCTCAATTTTAGGGGTTTGGTGAAAGACCACTGTATGGACAAGGTGGGAATTTGAGACCTAGAAAATATATAAGGTTAGGAAAAACCCACAAGGAATATTTAATTATTTATTAGGGGTGTTAAGGTATTTTGAGAGAAAATCCATCTTTTTCAGTGTTTTGGAGGGCTAATAGGCCTAAAAAGGCTACAAGGCCTAGAAGGCTATAATCTTGCACCCAATGGGAATTTGGATGAAAGATCCTCAAGATTGGATCAAGAAGTATTGAAATGGATTATAAATGAGTCAGGAATCCAACTCACAAGGAGTGTCAGTTGGAGGGTTAGATGACCAAAGGAAAGTCATGAATTAAAGGCTTATGGAGAAGGAATTTGAACTTGTTGGAGATCTCCTAAGGTGTTAGAGGTTCAGTGAGGAATCAAATAGTTAGGGTAGTGAATGAGACCCTAGGAGAGACCAAAGGAAGGTCTAGGAGAGAGAAAGAAATCTCTAGGAGTGGGATCTCCTCATCAGATCTATAGGCTAAATGTCTTTAGGGAGCTGAGATTCATAGCCATGAATATATTCTTGATATATTGGTTTAGAGAGTTGGTGTTTATCCACTCCTTCATATTATTTCAATACCCTCAATGCACTTTCTACCAAATCAATATCCCCATTTCCCTTTGAGACATCGTAAGACACTAATGGCACTGGATCTTCCCTTTTCTTCCTTTTATGTGGGGGAGGGATGGGTGTATACTTTGAGTCCTGAATATCATGGATACTGACCCCATGTGGCTTCATAGCTGGAGACTAAACTTTCTCTAACACATCCTCAGTTGACTTTCCATAAATTTTTTCAAAAATATTTAAACATAGCCCTACTTTGTTTGCTTTATTTTTTGCTTCCTCAAAAATTCATGGGAGCTCTTTCTTCTTGAACTATCCCCCTCCAAATTCATTAAGATATTCCATTTCTTTCTTCTCTACACAATCTCTTCAAACGTCAAGAAATTCCTAATCAAATCTTCTTCAATTAGCAATTAACGTGAGATATTCTTAATGAAAAAATGAATATGATCCTTTGAATCACATATCCTCTATGTTCCAAACTCCAAATAATAGTTGTCTTTCAAATACCCTTGTAAATTTTCTAAGGTATTGGAAATGATGGAAAATCCTAAAAATTTCATGACATGGGGAAATAATGTCCCCTTCTTCCTCTTCCCTATGAGATCCTTTTCCAACCACAACATTTTCTATACAAATTCTAAAATTTCTATTCTTTCTGGTACAAATACAAGAAGCAAATGGGGTGTGAAGAGAAATTCATGTACCCTAATTATGGTATATTTTCCTAAGTAGAAATAGTTAGAAAAATTATGAGCATGCCCCTTCTATGGGTTATAGGAAAGTGGCCTCAACACTTTTCTCATTGTCAATGATATTCTTTCATATGGATGGTCCAAATTTTTGAAAATCATAATAACAAAAGAATCTGTGAAGATCCTGTAATTTCTATCCTTGCAATTCTTATCCCATAGATAACAACACTATTGGACATGGAGTCTGTTTCTATTATTATCTATCATCCCTAATTTCATGGTTTGAGTGAAACCTACTCTATTTTGGAATAAGATTATTTAAAACAACAATGAATAATGGTGAAAATTGTGTTCCTTCTTTTGTTACCATGTCACTAACTAATTATGAATTAACCTCTCCAATTCAGAAGCAAAGTCAAATTCTAAGTTCACCTCAGTGTTATTATTTCTCATTTCCACAAACATAAAATCTATTGACATATTATACTTATATTCCTCTCCTAAGATTTGACAAAAGAAAAAGTTTATCCTCTAGATAAACACAAGAAAATTTCTCAGCTAGAAAGAGTTCCTTATCTAAGTTGGGCATAGTCCTTTTCTTTTCTCCTTTTTTTTGTATATTTCCACTTCATCTTTTTTAAAGGTTTTCTTCAACCTTTCATATTCAACATTAAACTTCTCTTTGTCAATTTTTATTAAAGCATTGATTCAGGAAATTTGATAAATTTATAAAATTATAAATGGGGCTCAAGCAGCATCCCTACATCCTTATAATTTATTAGTGAATACACATTTTCCCCTGAAATACTTAAACTCAGTTAATGCATCAAACAAAGACTTATGCATGGGCCTCCTATCACGGTCTATCATTCTAGACTAGGTTTTTGAGCTATCCGCTACTTTCCTTTTTCTTAGGAATTTTAGAAACTATTGAATTTCAGCTTAGAGTGCAATGGAGTACTTGTGACCTTCACTTGCAAAATTCAAGCTGTCTTTGTTGAGCTTACTTTCTTCACTTATTTAGTGTTGGATGAATAATTTAGACACAATTTCACACTTTAAAAAAAACCTCTAGACATCTTATCTCATTTAATTCTTGCATGCAAATTCATAACTCTGCCAGTTTCTTAAAATTTGGGCTCAAATGGTTGTCGTCGCCTTACTTTATCACTTTCTTCAATTCACAGTAATATATTTTTGGTTATCTTTTATAACAGTAAAATAGTGACTAGCGCCATATCACAATAGTCACTTCCTTGATGTTATGGGCCTTATGCTAACTTGCGGTGTGTGATCATATGTTTATTGCTAAATTGCAAAATGTCCTTTAAGTCTTTACTTCACCCCAATGATTTGGTAGCATGTGTCACTACTTCACAAATGTCTGACAACTTGTGTATATCAGGTTCTACAAAACTGTGATTATTGCTAAATCATACCTCCTTAATTTTATGGTGTTAAATATATTGTGAAATGGCTATCAACTTTAGCCTCTATTTCTAAATTGCAACTACTTCATTCATGTTATATTCAGTTCGTCACGAGGTCAAAAATTTTACGGGACCCATTTTACATTCATTCATATGTCATGTTCATAGATTCACAAGACCGTGTATTTATTAGTTCTTGTCGTAGGCTATGAACTATAGGCACAGCAAGTTTTTAACAAGTTATTAAAATATGTAATATCAACCAATAACATTTCTTCAATTTTTTTAATAATATCATATTTTGGTATTTCATAAAGTAAAGTTGCAATTTTTTTAACAAAAAAAATTTTAGAAATTGATTTTCTCAAATTTGATTGGCTTAAAAAGTTTTAGCGATATGAGCCCTTTTTTCGGAAAAAAAGTTATGCCAACTTTATAATTGAGAGAAATGACCCACTTTATCAAAATTCACTCAAATGTGAAATTTATAAAATATAAATAAACATTAAATTAAATTGCATATAATATGGTAATCTAAACTCAAAGGTCTACTTTTAACTTAATTTTTGTTGCAGTTATTTTTCATACTGTAAATTTAAACATTAACATTTATCTGATTTTAGGCAATACTAAACATTAAAAAAAAATAGTCTGTGTGATTTTCTAAAATTATATATATATATATATATATATATATATATATATAAAATTTTAGAAAATCACACAGACTATTTTATAGTAATGAAATTCTCAAGTTTTAACTTTTTATTAATATTTTATTTTGAATTATATTAATAAGTAAGTTTTAAAATATATTATTAATTTTTATTTTGTATTAAAATAAAATATTTAATTTAGATTTTTTTATTTAATTATTTTGATAGAGATTTTTTATGTCAAAAATATAACTAAATTTATTTTAAAATTAATTATTTTTTCTAAATTTTTTATAATTAATTATATTTTTATAAATATTTTTAGCTTATTTATCAATCATCTTATAATATAATACTTTGCAATTGTGTTATAATCTTTTAGCTTACTTATATATTACAAATAATAATAATAAATAATTTTAAAATTGATTATTATTTTTAAATATAATTTTATCTTTTAAAAATAATAGTTGAAAGGTAGATATAATATTAGATTACAATTAAAAAATAGTTTAATACTGATATTAGTTTACAATCTAATATTAATGTTCTTTAATATTAATATTAGCTTTTATTTTTACTATGAAAATAAAAGTAAATTGAAAATTTTCTAAATTTTTAAATTTTAATTTTTTTTGCAAAATTTAAGCTCTTTTGGCAAGAACTTAGCTGCTTTGCGGCCTTGTTAGGATATGAATCTAGAAAAATGGCAATACTTTTATTACTTCCATCTTTAGACCTGGGTCCACCAAAATGAAAATATAAAACTGGAAGTTTACGCAAGCATCTTCCATGTGGTAGGTGGGGTCGTGCATGCTCTCCATCACTATTTCACATTTCCTTCATTCTTGTAATATTTTTCACCCTAAAAAATAGCGACTAAATTACTTCTTTTGGTGTTTCACCATGAACCTCTTTTTGTTAGTAACATGATTTTGTGAAAGGATGACAAATCACTATCTTGCATATCTTTGGTTTCAAATAAAGTTTGTGTTCTATGAAACAACAATGTCTTTCTTATTTCACATTTTTTGTGAATCTAATGAAATTGTACTTCTGTGAAACTGTGAAATGAGTGGAAATCAAAGGTTTTATTAAGGTTATAAATTTGTGTGAGTTATGGATAATTCTTATGGGTTTAATTTGGGATTTCAAGGCTAAAAGATACATTGGATATTTTCCAATTAGGAAATACAAGAAGGAAAATACATTGAATAAAAAAGGCTTTATGGATAGTCATGGTAAAATCATTTAAAAATAAAAATGGAATTTGTGGATGTCTCGATAGGTTCCTCAAATTGCAATGTATTCCTTTAGACTGCTCCAAGTTGCCCGTTTTCACACTCAAGGGTTACAAACACCAAATGAGTTCTATGGTTCAAGAAGGCTTAACCAACATATTAAGATTCTTTCATAGAGTCAAAGTGACATAATTAACACAATTAGACCACCCGTGAATTAATGAGTACTCTCTATGAAGTTCTTCTACATAAATAGGCCTAATTTTCTAGTAGCCCTACTGGATGATGAAATCTTACATAACTCTTGACACAAACTGAATCTTCCCATGGTAAATGCAATTTTGGATACCCTTTTGGAAGTTACAAAATATATATGAAGTGGTGATAGGATTTCTTTGTGAAAAATCATTTAATAATCGATTGGTAAGATCTGCTTGTAGACCTAAAAAGAGTAGCAAAATGTGTATTTTGGGCATAAATTTTAGTATAAGTTTAATAAAACTAAAACCAATTTTAGATACCCATTTTGACCTTACTAAACATATTTATAAAGGGTTATAGGTTATTTTTGAAGGTATGATTTAAAATTGGACTGTTATGTTGCTAATTAGACCTAACTAGGCCTACTCCAATAGGTCACTATTGGGTTTTCAACTTCCAAGCTTAAAACCACTCCATCAATTATTAAAACACATAAAATATGGTATAAAAATCTTATCAAACTATTTTCCATCCTTAACCATTGACCTTCTTAAAACCCTAACCTTTAGGAATCATTTTCACTCAAAATAATGAGATTTCTCACAAAGGGCATCACCCAACTAATACATTTTTTCTTCCCCTACACCTGAAAACACAACCAAATTGAAAATCACCCTAATATAAACCATTAGAAAAATTTTAAAAGGTCTGTGGAAAGGCTTTTTATTCCCTTTTTAGACTCTCAAACCCTAAAATTGAAGGTTTCAGAACAATTTATAGAAAAATAACTCAAGCAAGATTTATTCCTATTGAAATATCCTCAAACCAAGTTTGTTTGAAAGATAACACACTATTTTGTCAAATCCAATAAATATTATGACCTGGTGATGTTGTACAGGTCGTACAGTATTTGCAAAAGAACAAGAAAATGTTAAAATTTGTAGGAAAACAAAGTACTTTATTCAAAGTTCCTTAAGATGCAATATTCTCTCCTCTCTTCCTTGCCTTCCAAAGGCTATTTACACATATTAAATCATTTATGTTAACTCCCCTTGAGTTTCCAATGTCCAAACCTTCCCTTTACAAAATTGACCCTTCATATTCCACTTCTTGCATTTTTACATTTTGATAATATTTGCAAGCTTTTGCATTATTTGATGACTTGATCCCATAATCACCTAGAAACCTAATCAAATGACTTAAATTCATTACACATGGTCCAAATGTGAACTCTTTATAAACAAAGCTCAAAAATTACAAATTGGCCTCATGGACGAATCCACATGGTGCCCTACACCACTTAATCACATGTTTTGAGCAGTATAGAAGTTTTTAATGCCCATTATTGTTCCTATCCGACCCCCAAGGTTTATTTTAGCATTAAGATAAAGAAAGGTCACATGTCCTACTAATTGGGGTAGTTGGTTGGTTAGTTGGCATAGTTGGAGCAATAATATAGAAAATAGGGAGGAGATATATAGTAGGTACAGGTAGTGTTTGACCAATTTTTTAAACTTTCCAGGAATCTAGGGGATCTTTAAAGAATCCTATGTGTATGTGCTTGGTTAAATGGTATTTTAAAGTATTTATGTTGTTTTTTGGATCATTTTATGAAGTTTTTATTCACAAAAAAATAGTTGAATCCAACCAAGAACAAATATAAGACCTTTTCAAGCATTAAGCCATTCCTTCTTTGCAGCTACCACAAATGGACTAGGTCTCTTGTCTTCATTGTCTCTCTTAATTCTTCTCCTATTTTATCTTTGTTTGAAAGGAGATAAAAGGAAGTTTTGAAATCAATTGTAGTTTATTTCTTGCATTATTTTGATAAGTATTAAAGCTCTCTAATCTCTTTGAAAAAAAATACTATCTTGTAACTCAAAAAAATCAGTCACTATGTGATTGAACAACACATGTAATTTATTTTTCAAGAAAATAGGAAGCATTTTCAAACTTCATGGTTGTAGTAGTATTTTTATTAATAAAATTTAGATTATTTCCTTCAAATTTATTTCTCTTTCTTTGTGTGAAATCTTATGGTAGAAACTACTTCTACGATTTCATCAAATCCTCAAGTAAATGTATTGCTTGCATCACCTTAGAATAGGAAAACGCATTCATTCTTACAGGTTACTTAGTGTGTAGAAAGTGAAATCAACTTCAGTTGTGAAAACATTAGTTTTCCTTATTAATTATGATAAAATTCATAAACTTTATTTAGGGTGATGATGTAGGAATCTATGCAAAAAAAATTCAAGTTGTGCAAACTTTTTCATGAATTTGTTAAGAAATTGTTTGTCGATACCTTAGTGAATGTCTGAAGCATAGTTTTTGTGCATCACCCCATATTAGTCATAGGTTTCTTTTCAATTTTTCTCCTTCCCTTTTCCTCTTAAAGTCAGTAGCTTTAGGATTAATATAGGTGAGTACCAAGAGGAATTTGTCCTTCTCCAAAGGTCCATCTTCATTACATGTTATCTACAATCTGGAGGTGTTTCCATGTGTCACAAGGCAATTGAGTTGTAAGTTTAGTAGGGAAAAAGCTTATGTGGTCACTATTATTTAATAATTGTTTTTAGTAATAAAATGTTTTTAAAAACTTTTTTTGTAAGTTTTTAAAAATAAATTTCAATAGATATATAAAATTGGGAACACAATTTTTTGTCCACCTACCATACCTGTTGTAGAAATTTGTCTTCTAGCCAACAATTGGGTGTCAATTACTCTTATGTTTTCTTGGCATGTCAGTCTAATCAAAGGGCATCGCCAATGATCATTTACATCACATTCTTAGTGGCATCATTATAAGTTTCCAAATTTGCATCTTTGTCATGTCATGTTGTATTCTCTTGCATAAGATATGTTATAGTACACACACTAATAAAGTGACATCTTTTTTTGTAATTTTTCATTGATGACATATTTGATGTAATCCTTTTGTATTTAGTAGATTAGAAATTATCTTTTGAGACTTGGTGCATGACTCCAATTGATACTTAGAATGTACCAATATGCCATTGGAAAGTATCCAATTGATTCTCAAGAAGGTGTCTACATGCCTAATCTTCATCATATTATAGTGGGTGTTTCACCAGTCAGTCTTCATTGATATTGGAACCTAGTTTTGTCACACTTTGATATTCTTAGTGTAGAATTGGCTCTATTTTCTTCCTACTCAGGACTATTGGTTTTCATCTTGGAACATCTTTGAAAGATATTTGACCTTGAGGGGGGCTTCATGATCTCTATTCTTCTCTCTTATGGGGGAAATTTTTCTTCATATGGGTTTTTTTCTTATCATTGAGAGAATTTTGGGTTTTTATCTTTCTTTTTGGCGAGGAAAATTTTGTCCCACTAGGTTTCCTCCCTTTCTCCTCTTGTGAGAGATTGCACTATATTTTTACATTGTTACCTAACATAGCCTATTATTTGGGACCCATCTTGCATTGTTATCTTTTGTACATTCTCCCTAAGTTTCACTTAAGAGGGGGCGTTGGTGTAATTTAGTCATTTTACCTTGGTTAATTTACACCCAGGTGCTAATTACACACTTCTTAAGATGATTTAGGAACCACATAGGATTTTTTAGAAGTATTTGCACTTTAGGTGGTGTTATCATGTTATCACATTCTAATTTATATGTTGACTCCACCTTTAGTGCACTTATTACTTTATCACTCTTCTTTGTTTCACATGTTACAAAAAATTTATTACACATTGGAGGATGATCCACCTATTGTGGACATGTGATTCCACCTTAGATGGGTGATAAGTTGTCTCTTGATTATCATGTAATGAGACAATGACATTTGTCATTGTCTCATTCACTCCTTTGTACTCACTTTGGCTATTGTAGACACCCTAAAATGGACAGGCTTGCAACTTTACATTAAAACCCTAATTTTCATCTATTAATTAATGGTTTCCTAACCATTAATTAATCATCTTTTTTCTTCTAAATTCTTTCTCAAATCATCT
>MU224979.1:653177-664253 GCA_018584345.1 Thuja plicata | reverse complement strand
GCCTTCATTTTACATTTTTACACATCCATGACTAGAGAGCTATGGATCGATATTTGAGGCCTCATTCTTGAGCAACCTTGAATGGAATGATTCATAGAAGTGTGACAACATTTATGCACACACATACCATTAGACACACTTTTCATCTGCGTTCTCAAATATTGTAATGCTCATATACTTTTAAACACAAGTACATTTTTGGATTCACATCCACATAAAGTAAGGGAAAACTATAATTGTAAAATTATCATGTCTATGTAAATTATCATTTAGTTTTGGACCAATTTCAATGGAATGCCTCAATACAATTACAAGGAAAAAAACTCTACTCTTTTCATGCTAATGTTGACTCCTCAAATCCTCATCCACCCTTATTCTCGTTGTCACACACTTCCATATATCTGAATTTATCCTTACTCCATTTGCACGTATCCAACAAATTTAATACCTTGACATAACACACATGTATATGCACCTTATTCTTTATTAAGATCCTTCACCCACCATGTGGGGTCGATCCTACAAGAACATGGACCAATTCTGCATGAAATAAGTTTAACCCCAAAATTTAAATTTATAAAAATTAAAATGTTTACATCTCCCTTTTTTCACTAGTTGTTAGGATTCGATTGATAAATGCATGTGATAATATTATATTTTATAGGTATTTTTAAAAAGTCACTTAAACACATCTAAGAATCATTTGATCATTTTGAAGCATCAAGGAACATTTACCATGGGAACACTTCATTTAGGAGCTAGCAATCAAATTGTGCATTAGAACCATCTTAGACATTTACATATGTAAGTTTGAGTCTTCAATAAAAAAATCACTTATGACTAAACCTTTGTCTAGTTAGGGAGGTTGAAACCTGATTCTTGCAATCTGGCTAACTTCCCAAAGATTAGTTGAAACATAATAGCATAGATTTCATGATTTCATAAGACCAAATCATTGAAATTCTCATTTATACATATCAAATCTGAACCTCAAAGATTAGTTATGCATTATATGAAATCAATATTAACCTGTACAATTAACATACATAAGATTATATATCCACATAAATTCGAAGAATGATATCACATCAAGAAATTTAAATTTCTATATTGTAGAAAAAATATTTTAAAAATTCTGGCTATATACACATCTCAATATTGGTTTAAGAATTGCGTACACATTCTTTTGCATTTTATTTCTATAATTTTTACTCTTTATAAATTAATTAAATTGGGATCCTTTCTCTATTATTTATATTTAGTTAATTGAGTTGACTCCAACTTAAGCAATGAGTCATTCAACTATTTCATCCTTTTTTATATATCAATTTCCTATTTTGGTATCAGAGTTGTCATTTTAATTCTGCCATTTTGTATTATCCTTGATTCAACCTATTGTTGATGCAATTTTATGCTCTTTCTCAAACATAAAATTGACTTAATATTATGGTGTTTTTCTCATGTTTGTCTATTGTATAAAAATCCTTGAATAGTCATCCAAAATCCATTAAGAGTAGCTATAATTTGTGAATAGGAGAGCTATAGAAAATGTAGAACAATAGAAGAGTGGAAGAAGCCTAAGAATTAGTTGTGTGTAGTTGAATGTGAGAGATGTAAGGGATTGTTAAAAGTTTTGATTTTTTAAATAACAAATGTTTAAAGGGAAACATTAATAATTAGTAAATATAGTTGTTGAAGAAATACCAAATATTGATAGTTTGATTACTTCATTAAATATGAGGCACTTGTCTTATTTTGAAGAGACCTGTTGGTGCTCAAATCAACAGATTGGATTTCCTATGGATTTCCCAATCCAATTCTTATAAACCCAAGTGATTTGGCCAACTAACAAGTTTAACCTTGGGGAAAGGCTAGAAATTATGCAATTCTGGCTTTGCAAGACCAAGGTAGGTAGGCCTATACCTTGGCTTATCCTTCAAGTCTTTAAGGATTTTTATAGTAGATGAGAATACTTCAAACTGTCCTTCTCAAATATGGAAAGGCACTTGAAAGGAGTAAAACTGAAAACAATATACAATAGGACTACAAAACTGAATGCTTTATGAAATTTATAAGGAATGCTTTGTAAAAGGTATATATAAATAACTGAATTTTAGAATATCTCAACAGAATGAAATCATGAACCGAATGTCTATTTCCAATAATACTTTAGATCAGTTCCTATATCAACTTGGGCAATAGAGTCAATCCAAATGCAATCCTATGTACAACTTTGCAAGACAATATTCAAGCATCAACTATCTGAATGCTTTAGGTGCAGAGAAAATTAAAGTCTATATTATATATTTGTTAATTTAAATGAGTTTAACTCCCATGGTTGGGAGACCAGATGAACAAGAAGCCAGAAACAAATTAAGTTCTCACACACTTCCTGATATTCAAAAAATGATATGAGACAATGATATTTCTGCACAAGCAACTCTAAGATAGCAATTTAAATTCCTTCAATAATTGCAAAGGACTAATTGAAAAGGATTGAAACCTTGAACCAAGAGAGACAGAAATACTTATATTTTATTTATTATGAAAAATAGTACATAAGAATCCATGTTCAGTTGTGATCAAATCTAAAATTGACTAAAAATGATGAAAAATATCACCACCTCGGACCTCTAAAAATAGTCCCTTGCATTGATCGTGGTATCCTTATTTATACATAGTTAAAAGGATGTGAACAAGCTTCAGATCAATGAAATGGTTCATCTACTAAACCTAATCCCTAAGATCGACAACTGAACAACCACAATTACAATTAAGGAAAGAATTATCATCCTTATAAAATAGTTATCGACCAAAGAGATAACAATATTAAAACAATTTGTTTATAACTCATTTATAATTCTATGATATCTCTTTAACTTTTGCATGGAATGTCAATGATCATTTGCATGTCTATTTTCTTTTATCATTGGCATCCAGGTCACATTATTTTCTATTTATCACCTTTGAAACCCTGTATATAGACAATGTCGAAGTATTAAAATGATCATCAAAACCCTGAGTCGATATGATAACAATATTAAAATGAAATAAACGTTAAAGAATAATAATAAAATATCTAAATCATTCAATCCATGTCTTTATCCTTTTGACTGATCCAGACACATGTCATCCAATCATGCACTCAAGGCAGATAATAGCCAGGCATCTTTTTGGTGTGAGTGAACATCAATCGTAGATTAAACGTGAACTACATCGTACATCTTCATAATTTGTCACTTAATATTTTAGTGGGGAAAAGACATGTGTCACTTAGTTACACACTCACAATTATTTATGTCTTTATGCTTGAGGCTACACGAGTGAGTGACAACTTAAAACAACTTCTTGAGCTTCCAGCTCATTGCACACTCACACATCTTGTCTGACTCGATCTGTTTTCTTCGCGAGTGAGTGAAGAGCTAGTTTCCACTTAATCGCACACTTGGGGTTGAGAATGATAAAATGAAATGTCACAGTGAGTGAGTGATGAGCTCATGTTCTCTTTAGCCACACACTCGCAGATCAAAAAGGTTAAATGAAAAAACCACCGTGAGTGAGCGACAACAAAACTTTCTTAGCTCATCACATACTCGCGCATTAAATGGCTCATTTTGAAAATACACCACAAGTGAGTGATAGGAACACTAATGAGCTCGTTGCACACTCACACAGCCTTAATGATAACCTACAAAGAATTAAAACTTATTAAATAACCTGCGAAAAGACTTCAATGACTAGTTTTATGAATTCAAATATATACAAACTGTGGAAAATATAAAACATAGCCAATCTAATAGGAAAATGAAGGGAATTAAACAAGATAAAAGCATAGGATAGAACAATTGCAATAATGAACTATAAATGGAAGGATTAAATACAAGCATAAACCAAGATAATAATTACAGAAAATAATTCCCTGAAGTGTTCAGCCTTTCAAAATCTGATTGTAAATTTGGGTTCCACCAGTGGCTCTTTCTGGAGATGTGTGTTCATACTTGGACACATCAAGATCTTAGCTATCTCTGGAGAAGTAGACCTAAATAGATATGAAGAACAACATAAAAATAAATAAAAAAAGAAGTGAGAAAGTACATAAAGGTTTAGGAATACTTCCTGTTTAGGAGAAGGGTTTCAAATACTGAGCATGAGTTGAGAATTCTTGCACATGACCCTATGTATCTTGCAACAGGTAACTCTTTTCTCCTGTATTATAAAAAATGATGTAGGTTCCAAGCCATAAAGATTCAAATTTTCCATGCTTTCCCTTATCCTGATCTTTAGCAATTCATTTTAACACCCATTCTCCTTTCTGAAAGTTCTTGTCTTTAGCTCTTTTATCATGTAAAGCTTTCATCTGCAACTGTCTCCTTGCATTTTCTCTGTGTGCATCTCTTCTGATTTCATCCAACTCTGTAAGTTGTTCCATCCTATTTTCCATGAAATTCATTTCTAGTTTTTCCTCTTTGACAAATTTATATATAGGAAGAAGATTGTTCAATGGTAACCTAGCTTGTTTCCCATAGACCAATTCATAAGGAGAAAATATAGTAGATTTCTTAACTATTATTCTATCTGCCCAAAGTGCAAGGGGTAATTTGGAATCCCATGCCCTTTTGTTATTGCTTAACATTCTCTTAATGATTTTCAATATTTTATTATTACTTGATTCAAATTGACCATTTCCTTGAGGATGGTAAGGGGAAGAATATGACAAGTTAATACCATAAATACTACAAAAAATCAGAGAATTCCTTGGATCTAAAACACATACCATTATAAAAATTAATCTTGTAAGGAACACCAAATCTTGTTAGTATATTTTCTGTTAATAATTTTATAACCACCTTTCTTGTAGCTTTTCTAGAAGGTATGGCTTCAACCCATTTAGTAAAATAATTTATGGAAACAAGAATCCATTTGTGTTGTCCATTAGAAACATTAGTAATTTCACCAAAAAAATATATCCCCCACATTTGGAAAGGCTCTTTAGTTGACAAAGATCTGAGGGGTAATGCACCATCATACTTTAATTTCCCTGATAAAATTTGACAAGCTTCACATTTTCTAACATATATATAACTATCCTTGAAAACATGTGGCCAATAATACCCAGCATATAATATCTTATGAGCAGTAGTTCTTGCTGAAAATTGATCACCACATATTCCATCATGTAACTCCTTCAATAATGATTTTGATTGGCATACATCTAGATAGAATAAAAGAACACCTTCTCTATTCTTCCAAAATAAATCACCTTTTATCAAAACATATCTAGATGCTTGTAACTTTATTGTCCTCTTTTGATTTTCATTTAAACCTTCTTTGCATTTCATGTGCTTAAGGAAATATACTATGTCAGTTTACCAAGGACAATTTTCAATACTTACTATTGATTCATTAGTGTTTACTTGATTTATTTGAACTGCCTCAAGATTTGATTTAGCCATAAGTCTAGCAAGACCTTGACCTCTGACCAACTTTGTTATTTGGATCTCCATGTCAAATTCCTGGATCTGATTCATCCATCTGCATCTTCTACCTGTCACTTCAGACTGCTTAAATATATCTTTGGTTGTTGCATTTGGCACATAAGCTATCACTTTAGCTCCTACCAAGTATGTCCTAAAATATTTCACTACTTTAACTAGAGCATAAGCCTGCTTCTCATTTATATCATAATTTAATTTTTCTGCTTGAAGAGTTTTACTAAAAAATTCCATTGGCTATTCATAGCCCTCATCATTTTTTTGTAGCATAACTGCAACAATAGTATGATACGATGCAAAATAAAATAACTCAAAAGGTTTTGAAAAATTAGGTGCTTTAAGGACTGGAGCTTCCTTAATTTCTTTCTTGATGTTAGAAAATGCTTCTATGGCTTCATTAGACCATTTAATTTCTACACCTTTCTTAAGCATCTTAGCAATGGGTTTAATAATCTCTGCAAAGTTAGGGACAAACCTTCTTAAAAAATTTATCTTTCCAAAGAAAGATTGGATTCCTTTAACATTTTTAGGAATCTGAATTTTATCTATAGCTGCAATCCATTCAGGATATATTCTTACACCATCCTTTGATACAATGTGATCAAGAAGCTTCCCTTTAGTAACCCCAAAATGACATTTCTTAGGGTTTAAGGATATCCCATATTCTAAATCTGTTCTAAAAATATGCTCCAAATGATCACAATTCTCTTCTACCCCTTTTGAATATATAGTCAGATCATCCTAATATACTGCCATTATGAGATCAATCACACCCTCAAAAGCCACAACCATTGCTCTTTGGAAAGTTGCTCCTGCATTATTTAATCCAAAAGGAATTCTTGCATACACATAGGTTCCCCAAGGAGTGGTGAAGGTTGTTTTGTATTTCTATGATTCTTTGACCTTCACTTGGTTGTACCCTGAGAATCCATCCATCATAGACAATAATTCATTTCTAGTAAATTTTTGTAAAAGAGCTTCCATATTAGGTAATGCATAACTATATTTTAAGGATGATATATTTAAGTTTCTAAAATCAACACACAACCTTATGTCTCCATTCCCTTTTCTAACTGGGACCAAGTTTGATACCCATGTAGAATTTCTTATAGGCACAATTATTCTGACATCCCTCATTTTGACAAGTTCTTCCCTCATCTTAGGAGCTAGCATTAGATTTATAGGATGTTGTCTTTGTCTGAAAGTTTTTTCATTTGGATTTAGAGGGCTTTCATGCTAAAATAGATCCTCTCAGTATGCTTTAAGATCATCATATGACCATGCAAAGATGTGCCTATATTTTCTTAACAGATTTATCAAATTAGCTCTGATCCTAGGAGTGAGTTTCTTGCCTATATATACTTCTTTAGGAGTATGATCATTTCCCAAATTAATTTTCTCAATCTCTTCAGACTCATAACTTATCTTACCCCTTTTGAAATTTTCTTGATCATCAAATACTCCTTATAGTGCAACCAAGCCTTTGGGAATTTTGTTTGTCTTTAGATGAAGAACTTGTTTTTCAAACAAGGTCTCTTTTCCATCCTAGTTCTCTACATAACCATTCTTGTCTATGCATTTATCTTCATACTTGTCTTCATTGATTAAAAATTTGAGGAGGTCTCTATCATCTTCAAATATTTTCCAATTATGCACATTGTCAGGAACTGATGACCTATTTTTTATCTCAACCTGCACAATCTCATCAAGAGGGATATCAATCTTCTTGATGGCTATATTAGCCAACAAGTTTGCAAGGAAATTTTCTAATCTCACTATTCACTTAATTGAAAATGCATCAAAATATTCAATTAGATCCCATACTAAGTTTCTATACTGTTTTAACTTAGGATTTTTGGTAATAAATCTATTTCAAACTTGAGAAACTATCAAATTAGAATCACCATAAACTGAAAGCATTTTAATACCATATTATTTTGTAACATTTAAACCAAGAATTAATGTTTCATACTCTAAAACATTATTTGTGCATTCAAAATTAAGAAAGAAAATTTTAAGATCTTACCACATGTGGATACAAAAGTGACCCTAGCACCATTACCTTCTTTACTACATGCTCCATCAAAAGTCATTTTCCAAAGCTCATCTTGATTTTCCTACAACTGCACTTCAATGGGACTATCAATTTTCAATGCTAGTTTAGTAATACTTACCTGAAAATTGTCCATGTCTGAATGGAAAAAGTTGATTTTCTCCACCCCAATGTCTCCATCAATAATATATGTAGATATATGTTCCCTATTAATTCTTACTTCCCTACCATGCACTAGAATAGTAGCATAAGACAAATCTATTTGAATATGACTACCTACTAGATTATACCATTGTCTAGAAAAGAGCATTCCATAATAAGCAGGCACTTCAACAACAGTAATATCAGTTTTATACAACCTTTTAGGAAAAGAAAGAAATTTAAATTCCACATTCTTCATAATACCAACAATAGGCATAGACCTATTGTCCATAACTTAGCATCTTCCATAATTTTCATCCACTTTCATTCCAAGTTCTTTCATGATTTCTGCAGGCATAATATTCACTGCTGCTCCTGAATCTATCATACAATTCTTAAACAATTTATTGTTAATTATAAAAGTAAGATAAAAAGGGTCCACTTGTGTTCCATTTTGAGAAATACTAGTTCATAAATAAACCATAGGAGGATCTTCATTTATTTCTCTTTGATTAGATTCTTCTTTCAAAATATTACCTACATTAGACAATACTTTTATAGTTTCATCTTTATATTCAGGCACTTTCATCAGTTCAAGTAAAGGAATAGAAATTTTTACTTGAGATAAAGCATTAGATATGAAAGAACTATTATTGCAAAAATATTTACTGACCATTGGTTGCTCTTTTGTCAACTTAGATGCTTGATGAGGGACTACTTGTTGACTTGTTTTTGCACTATCATCAGGCTTGTTTATCTTCCTTTTTGGTGCTTTGATGGATACTCCTATAGGATTTCCTTCATCATAATTTATCATTCTATTTCTAGGTTTGTAGTTACTTCTTGCTTCCTCAAGAGCTGCAACAGTATAAGATTCTTTCTCCTCATATGTTAATCTTTTGATAACTGATATTTCTCCTTGTTGTTTATCACACTGATATATTCTTTTCAAATCTTCATGATAAACATATTCCTCCTTAGAAGAACTATAATCATCTTGTCCCCACATTGGTTCTGATGAAACATTATTCACTATGGGCTGCTGCTCATCATTTTTATCTTCCTCTTCTTATAATCTTTGGGCCACAACACAACCATCAGGTGAATGTGGTAGATTACAAGCATCACACCAAGGATAGTTTTCCACAAAATGATTGTTTCTCTTCAATGAATCAGGTGTTTCCTTGGTATAAGAACAATTTTTTAGGTTTTCCATCTTTCCATTCAATCTTATATGACATGTATTGTAATCTAAGCCTTTCCTTTCTAGGAAATGGTGGCCTGTCATTTTTCGGGAATGATGGTCTGTCATTTTTGCATTTTTTTGCATTCAGACTTTTAACATATCCATGATATCCTTTATATCATTCTTTTTAGGATATTTTGGATTATGAAATCTAGTATCACTCCTTTTATCTATCCTTCTAGAAGCCCTTCTATTATTTTCAGTAGTGGCAGCAACTTTGAAATCTTGTTGCAATGTTGCAGGGCCTTGTGATCTAATCTCATAGTGTGTTTTACTATCAAATGCAGTTAGATAGAAATCAATTAGAAAAGAATCAACAAGACTTATATCTCTTGGTATTCTATTTACAACTTTATTAAACCTTTTATTGAATTCTACAACTCATTCATTAAAGTTCTTTTTAATACTATTCAACTCATGAGATGCAAAAGATGTATCATTATGATCACCAAATTGTTCAATGAACTGATTCACAAAATCACACCTTCTTGAGATGGATCCATCAGGCAATCCTCTATACCATTCAGTAGCATCTTCAGTTAATGATTGGACAAACAAATTCATAAAAATGTCTTCATGGTTCCCATCTAATTCTTCAATAGTGTTCTTCAAATTTATGGTATGTTGTTCAGCAGATCCCACTCCATTCCCTGAAAATTTGGAAATAGCATTTCTTAAATAATTTGATATGGTATCTGGATATCCAACTATCCCACTAATATCAAGTTTCATGTATCTTTCCACCACCATAGGAGCTCTTCTTCTTTGGCCCATGTTATGTTGATTTCCACTCTGGCCTCTGAGATTCTGATGATTCATCCCTTGGTTATTTTGTCCATCTCTATGAGAATTGCCCATGTTTTGTTGTCTATGACTACCTTGGTCATAGTTTTTTGCATTATTTGGCTTCCTCCAATAATCATTTCTTCCATTCTTATTATTTTTTCTTTCACATCTTCTATTATCAGGTTCAAACAATGGATTTGTGTGATCATTGTTGAAAATTGGTTCTCCATTTTTTCTATGAGGAGGATTGTATCTTGCTTTCCCATTACCTTTGGGTGTTTCCTTTTCCTTTTCTCCTTCTCCATCCTCATGTGCTAAATCCAACTCACTTCTCCTTATTTCTATCTTATCCAAGGCTTCATTAGGTAATCTTTTCAAAGCTTTCATTACTCTTGGTTTCTTTTTCCCATATTCAGTTAATTTACTCAATGTATCATATAGGAAATTATCTTCTTCATCATAGTCTCCTACCTCTTCAATTTCTTGTGTTGGATTCTAATCATCTTCATTGTTGGAATTATGTTATATTTGTCATCAGTGAAAACACTTATTCGATTCTGAATGCTTACCGAGCTCATCACTCAGTCCACAGCTCATACCGAGCATTTAGTAATCACCTTGTAAAGCTCAGCGGTTAAACAGTTCAAACCGAGTAGAATAGTAGTCACCGAGCTTCACCATAACTACCGAGCCATCAGTTGAAGCCAACTGAGAATTCAATTTCCACCGAGTCACCAGCGGTTACCGAGTGACACTATATCTACCGAGTCACCAACTGCTACCGAGTTCCAAGCTACACTTCAGGACTAGTATGGACCAAGCTTCTACTCTTACCGAGAGCATGACGATGCCGAGTATTGTAGTGGATGCTGAGTATCAGAAGATCGCTGAGCCAGCTTGAGGAACCCGAGCTTCTATCGACTCAGTAATATTTTGTTTACTTATGAATGGTCGACTCAGGAATAATTTTATGTTATTAATTTGTATTTGGCTGACCTTGCAAATTGTAATTATGGGAACGGTATATATATGTAATGTAATATATCATCTGAAGTGAAAAATAAGAGTAATAAGGCGAAAACAGCAGCAGAGCAGAGCATTTTCGCAAGGTCAGTAAAGGAGCAGAATAGCCATATCTATCACAGAAGGTGATTAGTACTCAAAGGATCTTATCAGCAATAATGTTGTAAGTCAAGATCTACTGTTTCATCCTAACAGTTGAATCAGTTTGTAAATCCTTTAACAGGGTAGACTTAACAGTCTTTCATAAATCTCCTAACAGAGTGCATACTTCATTGTATGTTTGTAAATCCTCTAACAAGGTGGACCTAGCAGTCCTAATTGCTTCTAACAGGGCA
>MU224979.1:631360-643571 GCA_018584345.1 Thuja plicata | reverse complement strand
ATTCCTATATAATAAACCCTTCATAACCATTTGAAGGATCCAAGATTTCAAGCTCTCGTGCGCCATTACTATGTCAGTTTGGTTCTAGCATTCAAGTCATCTTGCGATCACACACACATTTCAATTAAAAAATTATTGACGCTTATCAAGTCATAGACGCTGCCCACACCAATACTGAGCATCAAAAACAACATTTCAGAAGGAGTAGAGAGAGATAATAGAAACTTCAAGCACTTTGGGGTTTGCATTCATTTGTTTTCCTTTCTTTGCTTGTACATTTTATTGGTTATGCTTCAATTTATTCATTTTAGTAGTATTTGTGTATTGGATTTATATAATTTGTAAAACCTTTGCTACTAACCCTCACCTTTGGAAAGCTTGGGAACTACGAATCACAAAAAGAGGCATACATAAAAAAACCTATTTTAGTCCTCTGGTTCTTTTGTGCTTTCCTTTTCATTCTTCTCTGTAAATTCATCTATCTTAACATTTGCACTTTCAACAATTTTGTTATAGGCTTTATTGAGACATTTATACACCTTGCTCTTGGTGGATTACCCTAGAAAGATACCTTCGTCACTTTTGGAGTCAAGCTTTCCATTTCTATCATTTTTTAAGATATAACATTGACTACCAAAAATCTTGAAGTAGCTTACATTGGGTGTGTGACCATACCATAGCTCATTGGGTGTCTTCTTGGTGTCTTTCTTCAATTGTACTCTGTTTAATGTGTAAATAGCAGTACTGACAACTTCCCTCCAGAAGATTTGGGTGATGCCTTTCTCTATCATCAGTCTCCTTACACAATCAACAATAGATCTATTCCTTCTTTCAGTAATTCCATTTTGTTGTGGTGTTCTTGGTGTAGAGACCTATCTTTTGATTCCATTTTCATTGCAAAAGTTAGTGAATTCATCTGAAATAAATTCCCCTCCTCTATATAATCTTAAGCATTTCAATTCCTTACCACTTTTTTTTTCTACCATTGCTTTGTACCATTTAAACATCATGAATGCTTCTGATTTATCTTTTACAAGCATAACTTTCATCATTCTAGAGTAATCATCAACAAAGAGAATGAAATATTTATCACCATAGTAACTCTTTGTCCTCATGGATCCACATAGATCAGTATGAACTAATTCTAGAATAGCATCAGATGTATGGGTTTTTCTTTTGAAACTAGACTTTGTCATCTTACCCTTTTGACAATTTTTTCACATGATATTGTCTGGCTTTGACATGCTCAGTAAGCCTCTTACATTTCTCTTTTTGCTTATCTTTACCATGTTGTCAAAATTTATATGACACAATCTTTTATTCCATAACCATATGTCTTCGTTTCTATCCATTAAGCAAGTGGTGTCAGTATCATTCAGATAGAATAAGTTACCTTTTGTCTTCTCACCGGTATCAATCAACCTTCCTAATTCATTGAGGATCTTTTCCTTCTTATTTTCAAATGCTACTCTGTGACCCAAATTATTCAATTGAGAAACACTCAATAGATTATAATTCAATCCTTTCATCCAATAATCATTTTCACATTTTATCAGGTTATTCAATATTATAGTTCATTTACCTTCAATTGGCAAAGGTGTGTCATTACCCATTCTTACTGTACCACCATTATAATACTCAAAAGTATTAAAATTTTCTTTGTCACCGGTCATGTGGTGAGTGTAGCCACTATCTATGATCCAGATATCATTCTTGCTAACTTTAGATATGAGTGCAGTTTCTACATACCTTTCATCTGAATCATCTTTTACTGCCACAAACACCATCTCAATATCTTCATCAGATTCAGTGTTAGTATCTTCATCTTTGCATGTAGCTAGGTAACTAGCCTTCTTTCCTTTGTCCTTGTTGTCTCGGGTATCTCTTCTTTCGTATTGTCAGTTGTTTCTATAATCACCTATGTCAAACTTCTTTTCAAATGATCTGTCATTACTTCTTTCATCTTTTCTTTTGTTAGGACATCTTGCAGCAAAGTGTCCAATCTCTTTACAATTAAAACATACAAGTGGTAATTTACCTTTGTATTGACCTTTTCCTCTTTGCATTCTTCTAGCCATTAGTGCTTCAATTTCATCAAGATCTTCTTCTTCACTTTCACTTTCACTATCTTTTCTCATAGTTTTTTTATGACTTGATTTACTTATTCTCAAATAAGATTTGAATGCAGACTCTATGTTTGGTAAGACACTATTATCAAAATTATTCATCTCAAATGAATCAGTCTTCCAATCAAACTATCTAGAGTAACATTTTTATTTTCTACTGCTCTCATTTCTTGTATGGAAGATACTCTAATAGAATAAGTAGGCAGTGAGGTTCTTACAATTTTACTTACCACTGTCTCTTCATCTAGTACACCCCCAAATCCTCAGATAGCATTGACTACCTCTTTGATTCTTGTGTTGTATTGTGTGATGTTTTCACCTTCTTTCATTTTGAGATCATCAAACTTTCCTCTAAGGTTTTCTACCTTGCCTCTCAGAACATTTATATCACCACCATGTACAAGCTTCAATTTATCTCACATCTGCTTTGCAGTTGTGCATGTTTTGACATCTTCAAATTTAGCATCAAAGAGTGAGGAAGGAAGCTCTATTATCATGTAGTTGTGTTCATGCTTCTCTCTCATTTGTTCAACTATGATTTCTCCTATAGGAAACACATATTCAGTATCTAAGTATTGAGTAACATCATTTCCAATACCTAATAAGTGGAGTCTTATCCTGCTTTTCCATGAAGCAAAGTTGTCTTTGTTCAAATTGGGCACATCTTGTTTGTTCATCTTGTGATCTTTAGCTTAGGTCTTGAAACCTTCCTTCTAGGCACACAAGCTAGGATACCAATTGTTAGTAATAACTGAGAGGGGGGGTGAATCAGTGGCCTCAACAATATTCCAATAATCAACTCTTAAAACTTAGTACTACAAAATTGTACCTCTAGCTATCTTTAGTTCTATAAGATGAATGCCTCCAAATACTTATATCAAATTACTACTTGTCAGAATGCTTTGTAAAATTTTCTACTGTATGTTTACTGATAAGCAGTCTGTTAATTTACCGAAATATAGTAAATAACTAGTGTATACCAATCAATCCAGATTACTTATGTGAAATGAAAAACAATAAAGTAATGACTCATAAACACTTTGACACATAAATTTTTAATGTGGAAACCCTGTTAAGGGAAAAACCACTAGGACCGGTAACCCAATTTTTCACTCTTCTGAAGTGAGCTCAGTGAAGAGCCAACCCTATTAAAGGTTACAAATACATTGTTAGGTGTGACCTTGTTAGAGGATTTAAAATGAATAGTTTGTCACTTAGTATCTAGCATCTAATGCTATCATCCTTAATCAAACACTCATTTGGCCTGTCAATAGGTATCGGGCATATCCAATGCTACTTTGTATGATCAAACTTTTTGATACTCCTTGGGATATCTCAATTAGAAAACACTTTTAAGTCCTGGTCGTTTAAGAGACTTGATGCTTCAATGGTTAAATTGAAATAGTAAATTGATCTATTCACACATACAACTAGAATTGCAGATTTTTAGATCTATTGTAAGTGCATTACCTTTCTGATCAATGTTATCAATTCAATACCTTTTCTCCACACTGCTCTGCTTTGTGATGTTGTATCACTGTTCGTCGGTGTCTGCTGAATTTATCTCTTTACTCAGCTTGATTGATCAGGTCTGAATGAAGACTTTATTCTCCTTCAAAATCTCTTTAGCATATATTCTCTTATCACTCCCATAATTCGTATTGAATTAGCTTGTCTCTTATATAGACATGATTTCACCATTTCTTGACTTTCTTGATCTTGGCATGATCCACAATTGCCACCAATTAGATTTAAAGCAAAAATCTAGTTTTATCTCGTAGAGATTTTCTTGCCAACTGGACAAAAACAACTTTAAATCCTTTACTTATCTCTGGCTTTATCTTGTCAATTAAAACAATGATAACTACCAGTTAAGTCTATATTTATCTCTTGCCAGCTAAGCTTTTTTTTGTTTCTAGAATATTTGTTCTCTCAGTCAAAACTTTAGTTAGTTGTCAGTGACAACTGACTGTTCCGTCAGTGAGACTTTAGTTATCTTCGGGATCTCTGTCTGTCGGGCAACACTATAATTCTATTCGTTGGGTTACACTATTCTTTGCTCGTCGGGTAACACTGTGACTTTTCTCATTGGTAATGTTGTGCTTTTGCTCATCAGGTAGCACTGTGACTTTTCTCTCATTGGTTTACTCTTTATGTCGGTGTGCACTCCGTCGGTGTATATAGTCACTTGTGAATACTTAACTTTTATGCATTACTGATAGCATAGCCTTTGATACATTGGTTCTTTGAAGTCTTTAGCAATATTTACTTGACCATACATATTATATCAAGTTGACATCAATGAAAATACAATACATTAACTGATTTAATGTCTTGCATTAAGTTCTTGTGTCTCGATGATCATCAACTTAACATCTTCAAACATTCAATCAGTTATTGTTCATCAACTTCAATATATTTTTTTAACATACATCTCTTGTAATAGTTTAGTATTTATGATGTTATGTTATCAATTTCTTTGTAGCTATGAGGAAACCTTCTTTACCTACTTCCTATCCCCTTAAAAATCCTTTAACCTATAATAACTCCCTAACCCTAACATAATCTAGTGGATTTTGTTGCTATTGGTTTGAGTCTACTGAATAATGTAAGATCTTTCTATGTTTTTGTTGCCGCTTATGTTGGTATGATACTACTTTAGGTGTTCATAGTTGGTGCAGTCAAGGATAGAGGGAACTCAAAGAGACTTATCATATCCAATAAGAGATATGAAAGATCAATCTTATTTATTATCATAAAATCATATACAATGGATCTGTAACATGCAGTCATACAATCTAGGCATACAAGCTTGATTTCAATCAAAATTTATTTAAAAAATCCTTATCATTCAGCTACAACAAGATAATCTTATGAGAACTACCCCATTAGAAACAATTCCATAAGCTTATAAAGCCTTCACAAATAATAGGTTGGCCTAGAGATATTGCATTTCCAAAGAACATGAAAACATTTTACAAAATATGGGTCAAGACCCAAACCATAAGAATCTCCTAAAAATGAAAGAAAAATGAATTACAATCCTTCAATTAGGTCTTCCACAAACATAAAAACATCGAGAAATGAGCCATTAATCTTCGTCGCTCAGGAAATCCTTTGCAAGATAGGAAAAATACAAACTGGTTTTGAAATGTGAAGAACACTTAAGTCCCACCAAGAATCTACAAGATCTCATGCATGAAGTAACCAAATGAAGCATGAAACTAAAAGAAGGTTCACCATGATTCTAGGAACACATTATAAGGATCACACTACAAAATATCCAAACTAAACAAACTCTTAAATAAAATTAGAGACTGATCAAACAGAAAAAAAATGTTTTTGGTTGATTCAAGATTACCAAGATCCTAAGATGCTCCTACATTAAACACCTGAGGTTATTTGAAAAGAGAGCCTCTCACTTTAATGGAGCTAAAGGAAAAAAAAGATAGTCAACCTTAGCCTGACAAATCCATGAAGAATATTCCACTGTTTTGTCCTTCCAATTGACAAGATACTCTTTATACTTCTTACCTCGGGTACTTCTTCTAATTCTACTATCCAAAATCTCTATTATCTCTTCCATCTCCTTCGTAGGATACTACTACTCAACAACTAATTCATCCTTGTCACAAAAATATAACTCATGAGCCACATGGAATATAGGTGATATATCCATATGCTTTGGTAATTCCACTTCATATGCATTTCTTGAATCAAATCTCCTCGAGATTTTACATGGTCTAAAATTTCTCATCTTTCGCTTGTTATATGTTCCAACTAAAAATATCCCCTTTCTCAAATAAACCGTCTCTTTGTCTCCTACTAAAAATTATGTATCTCTCCTCTTCACATAAGCTTTTTCCTTGTACTTCTGGGTCATATATTCCAAATGTTGTCTGACCTGGTTATATTATCCACTCATGTGTTTAACAAATTCTTCTGCCTCTTCACTTCTCTTAACTTGATGACTAATATCCCTCAATTCTGATACTCCCTTAGGATTAAAACCAGTAACTATATCAAATGGTTTCTTCCTTGTACTCATGTTTACTGAATTGTTATATACAAACTCTTATTGTGCTAAGATTAAATCCCAAATCTTAATATTTTCTCCAACCAAACATCTTAACAAATTACCCAAAATTATGTTCACTACCTCTATTTGTCCATTAGTCTATGGATGAAATGTATAACTACACTTCAAATCAATCTTCATCTTCTTCCAAAGTTTCCTCTAAAAATGATCAACAAATTTACTATCTCTGTCTAGAACTATAGTCTTAGGCAATCCATGCAATCTCACAATCTCCTTGAAAAATAAGTCAGCTACATGTACTTCATCTATTGTCTTCTTACAAGGAATGAAATGTGACATCTTAGAAAATATATCTACCACCACAAATATAGAATCATTAACTATTTGTGTCTATGGTAACCCAAGAAAAAATCTATGATAATATCTTCCCAAGGTCTAGTAGGCGTTGTCAAAGGTTTATACAATCTAGTATTCTGACTACTTCCTTTTTCAACTTGGTAAACTCGACATCCTTGAACACACTTCCTTACTGTTGGAAATGAGTTGAGTAACTAAGAGGGGAGGGGTGAATTAGTTACCAAAAAAACAAATCCAAGTCCCTTAGATGTCTTAAACAAAATTTTCACTGTTACTCAGTTAACAAAGCAATCTTAAGATATAAATTGTGATTATCCTTTAGTGATTAAGTGCAAAAACATAAAGCATAAATCAAATAACATGTAAAAAGATGACACCAATATTTAATGTGGAAACCCAATTTGGGAAAACCACTTGCAACTAGTTACTGTGTTTTACTCTTCTGAAGTGAGCCATGTTAGGAGGCAACCCTGTTGAAGGTTACAAAACACACTATTAGGTGTGACCCTGTTAGAGGATTTAATCACCCTGCTAGGAGTGGCCTTGTTAGAGGTCTTCATATATATGTGTGTGTGTGTGTGTGTGTGTGTGTGTGTGTGTGTGTGTGTGTGTGTGTGTGCAAGATCATGGGGGGCCAAAAAGTGGCGATGTGAAAAATCCACTTTTCACTCGTCCAAAAGCACATGAAAATATTTGTTGAATTTTTAGTAGGCCTAGGTGTCAGTACACCTGGGCAAACCTGACACCAAAGCATAAGCCTAATCGGGTACATGATTTTTTTGGGTACCCAAAAATATCGGGTACCCAAAACCTGTGGCATAAATCAAAACCCGCGAGCCACTTTCCTCATTTCTCTCATTGTTTTGGGTTTGGAAAATGGCTACAAATATCCTATACACAATTTTTTTGGGTACCTGATTGCTCCAACAACAAATTTGACTCCACAGTTTATACGGTAAGTAAATTCTTGCGATATCTAGATTAATTTTTTTCATTTTCATGTTAAATGTAGTTTTTTTTGTTAAAATGGGGTTTTGTATTAATTTTTTTAATAATATATGAAATTGATTTGAGATTTATATTTTTATATTATTTAATTAGGCATGTCTAACAACAATGAAGATAATAACCCTCCCTTGCCAAATAATGATCCCCAAAACAATCCAGAACCGCTTCAAAACCCTCAATCTTTAGAGGATTTGATACAAGAGAATTTGAACACTATACGAGGCTTCAAAAACACGTATAAGAATATACCTATGTTAGCTCCTATGCTTACCACCCTAAATACCATTGTTGAAAATATTGACACCCTTACACAGCAACATAATGTTGCTCTTCATTGGCGTGATGATATGCACACCCAATTTGATGACGGGCTTAACCATGATGGGATTTATGCCCTTAATATAACTAAGGAATATATAGCCTCCCTTTTTATTAATCCTAAAATCAGATTAAAATTTGACCCCAAAAAGCTAAAATTATCAATAAAATGGTGCACAAATGAAGCAATGCGCACACACTTTTGGGATCGCTGGTGGATGGTTTTTGATAAACCACCCCATAGAAATTTGGAGCTCCCTTTCTATTTCATAAAAAAATTGTATGTTGAGTTTGTGCTTGGTCACAATGTTAATTATTGGAGCATGAGGACCAACATGGGCGTAGGCAGAGGAGCTCCTCAGACTAGGCCATTTGCCCAGCACAAAAAGGCCACTACCTTTGTCCCCTCCATAGATGTCACACCCCCTCCTCTAGTGCAACATCCTGATATCATTGCAGAGGCTACCTCACAGAGTATTAGGGTCATTCACATGCTGAGTGATCAGTTGATCATGCAGACCAAGTCATTGTTGCCTCCCAGTGTGGATGATGCTAGCGCATCGACATCTGGTAGTAGTTCACATGTATACATGCCCCATACTTGCATTATGTGCAATAATTTGTGTCTTAGACCGCTTACTGATACTGATACATATCTATATGTTATTGATAAGGAGGACACATGAGACACAGCTATAGAGGCAGCAACACCTCATGGAGCATTTTTGTCTCTTGAGAGTGCTGAGGAGGGGTACACAGAGCCATGGAGTCCTATTGATATGGTAAGAGTAAACATTATAAATAAATTTGTCATGTGACTTATTTAATTTAAAAATAATTTATTTACTTAGATTAGTTTTAATGACTGCATGCACTTATGTATATATATTTGGTCCATTTATGTCTATTTGATGACAGAGGAAGAGTTGAGGCAGGTGGATGACTCCACACTTTCCGCCATTTCATTTGGCCTTGACACCTATATGGTATATTATAAATTATGTACCGATTAGTTTTTTTTATATCATTTGGTGTACATGCTGAAATCTCTATCAATTAGAGCAATAAAATTCAAACATTTACTAATATATTGTCATCTTATTGTACTCTTGCAAGTCTTAGCTGATGTCAGTGGGGGGCAAGAGGGGGTTCCTTCCTCATGCGTCGACAAAGGAAAGGTAATTAATTTTTTAAGATTAATTATGCATGCATGGCTATTTTACTTGTGTGTAGTAATAAATATTTTACATGCACTTTATTGTATAGGGTGTGGCTCACAACGATGTCCCGACACAGGTTTGGGAGCCTGGGCTCATAGGCATCTTGATTCAGGGTGATAGCCCGATTGTACGTAGATTTATACATATTGTTATTTGTATTTTGTAACTAGGGTACTTGTAAGGAAACTCAGGTGTGGAAACAGCTTCCTACACTAATCTCTAAAGGAAAGTATTGTGCCAATTCTTTTAAATCCTTACAATTTCAGATTCGTTAACTACTTTAACAATGATATTGCAGCCATATACCATGCATACAGAAAATAGAGAATGACACAATTATTTACCCTGGGGAAAACCTTCCGGTAAAAAACCCCAGCACTCCAAAACCTGCACAATGTATTATCTTCAACACAACAGTTACAACACACTTGCAATGCAAGTTCTTTTAGGAGACAATCAACACTCAAAGACAAATCTAGTAGCACCAGATCATACCAACAATACACTCTTTTTCTATATATTGTCTGCAACCCTAAAAATTGCTTATATCATGCGCTTTCCTTTTTTAGGGCAACTTCTAAAGATAGTCGTATTAGGGTTTTACCATTCTCTCAGAAAATAGGAACCCTAAAAAAATTTTCAGAGCGAACCCCACGATTGTGGAAGAGTATACAGTACTCAACTTTATCAGTTGCCACATGTCATTACATGTCTTCACCCATCATTGAATCTTCTAGAAATAGCTCTTACATCTCATAGGAATCCGTCATAACCATTTCAGACATGATCTCCTTACACACAATTCAAGATGCTGACACACCAAGTGGAGTGACACATCAACATGCCAACTAGACATGTACACTCACACTTAAATACATTATTTGCAAGAAATACATTTTACAAAACAAATAATAAGAATAGGAATTATCCAAGGTTGAGACACCTTATTTCTAACATTCTCCCACTTGTCAAACACCTTGTAAGAGCAATAGGAACATAACAGGAACTAACCACTATAGGCCAAAAGGCCCATAGACTCCGAACACCATCTAAACTTCATAGTGCCCACTGGTTTCATCAATACATCTGCAACATTCTTCACAGTATCTACCTTCTCCAAATTTACCTTTTCATCTTCCACCATATCTCTCACAAAGTGAAATTGCACATCAATGTGCTTCATTCTGGCATGGAAAGTTGGATTCTTCGCAAGGAAAATAGCGCTCTAGCTGTCACACCAAATAGTAATTTGTTCTGCATCAACACCAACATCAGAACACAATCTCCTAAGACAAATGGCTTCCTTACAAGCATGAGTAGCAGCCATGTACTCAGCTTTTGTAGTGGACAAAGCAACCACAAGTTGTTTCTTACTCATCCAACTGATGTCACCACCAAACATAGTGAACACATAAGCAATGGTGGATCTCCTGCTATTAATATCACCTACCAATCTAAATCCACAAACCCATGAATACAAATTGAATGTGGAGATCTAGAAGAGTTACCATGGTAACATATGGAGTAATCTGATGTACCCCTCAAATATCTGAATACTCGCTTAACTGCATCCCAAGGTACCTGTCCAGGGTTAGCCATAAACTGACTCAGCACTCCCACTACTTGGGCAATGTCTGGTCTAGTACAGACCATAGCATACATAAGACTGCCAACTGCACTAGCATAGGTACTCTACTCATGTCGTCCACCTCACTAGGAGATTTTGGACAATCCTCTCTAGATAACTTTGTTCCCACTAAAAAAGGAACACATAGTGGCCTACAATCTGCCATGCTCAACCTGTCCAACACGGACTTCACATACTTACTTTGACTCAACCAAAGTTTTCTATTAGACCTGTCTCTACTGATTTCCATACCCAAGATGTACCTTGCTTCCCCAAGATCTTTCATCTCAAACTGTGCTAACAACTAAGATTTAAAATCAAAAATCATACCCTTACCCTTCCCAAACAGCAACATATCATCAACATATAATGCAACAATAAAAAGGCGACCATTTTCAACTCTAAAATAAACACAACGATCTGATTTTGATCTTACAAATCCAATTAACAACACAAAGGCATCAAAATTAGGGTACCACATCCTAGGAGATTGATTCAAACCATATAGGGATTTCTTTAATCTGCAAACTAAGGATTCTTTACCTTTAACAATGTAGTGCTCAGGCTGTGACATATAAATCTCTTCCTCCAAATCACCATGAAGGAAACCTGTCTTCACATCCATCTGTTCTATCTCTAAATCATATGATGTAGCAAGACATAACAGAAATCTAATGGATGTCAACTTTGCAATAGGAGAGAATATTTCACCATAATCTATTCCCTCTACCTGTGAATACCCCTTTGCAACCAATCTAACTTTGTACCTTTCAACACTGCCATCTGCACATAATTTCTTCTTGAACACCCATTTACAACCAACAAATTTTCTCCCTTTAGGAAAAGGTACAAGGTCCCAAGTTTTTTTTTTCTCCAATGAAGCCATCTCATCATCCATAGCCTCAATCTAGGAACCTGCATCTTCCATGCCCAAAGCCTCTTTCACAGATCTAGGCTCATCAGTGTTAGTAATCAAAGAAAAATCACAACTGGAATCTAACATAGAATAAACAAACCTTTCTGGTTGCTTTCTTTCTCTTGTGGATCTCCTCAAGGGCTGAGGTTGAGGTTGTTCTTCCTCTTCTTCCAAACTATCAGAGTTGCTAGAGCTCTCCTCATTATTAGACCCAACATGGTCTCTCTATTCAGTCTTCTCAGGGGTAGGAGGAAACTGAACAACATATTTTTCCTTTTTTTTTCATCTGGTTGTAGCACAATAGGAGAAGATGTTAGCTCTTTGAAAATAACATTTCTACTATGCAACACATTACTAGTCACATGATCCCAAATCTTGTATCCTTTCACACCAACACTGTATCCGATGAAAATACATTTGACAGCCTTGTTTTCCAACTTAGATCTTTTCTCCTTTGGAATATGTGCATAAGATTCACAACCAAAAACACAAAGATGTCTAATTGAAGGCTTCTTACCAGACCACACCTCCATGGGTGTCTTACCAACAAGAGCTGATGTAGGAGATCTGTTAACCAGATAGCAAGCAGTGGCCATAGCT
>MU224979.1:576405-598784 GCA_018584345.1 Thuja plicata | reverse complement strand
TATATATATATATCTTGGATGTCACATTTCTATTCTATTCAGTGTGTATACACATTGATTTATTCAATCCTCTCACTTGCAAGATACTCTTTTCTATTTCTTTGTTGATCTATAAGAATACATACTTCAATATATTTCTTAACATACATCTTTTGTAATAGTTTATTATTTATGATGTTATGTTATTAATTTCTTTGTGGCTATGAGGAAACCTTCTTTACCTACTTCCTATCCCCTTAAAAATCCTTTAACCTATAATAACTCCCTAACCCTAACATAATCTAGTGGATTTTGTTTCTATTGTTTGATTCTACTGAATAATGTAAGATCTTTCTATGTTTTTGTTGCCTCTTATGTTAGTATGATACTACTTTAGGTGTTCACAATTGGTGCAGTCAAGGACAGAGGGAACTCAAAGAGACCTATCCTTGCAACCTGAGCTGATCAAACAACATAAACAATAAGTAAAAACAAAGAGATGTGAAAGATCAATCTTCTTTATTATCATAAAATCATATACAATGGATATGTAACATGCAGTCATACATTCTAGGCACACAGGCATGATTACAATCAGAATTTATTTAAAAATCCTTAGCATCCAGCTACAACAAGATTATCTTACAAGATCTGCCCCATTAGTAACAATTCCATAAGCTTATAAAGCCTTCACAAATAATAGGCTGGCCTAGAGATATTACTTTTCCAAAGAACATGAAAACATTTTACAAAATATAGGTCAAGAACCAAACCATAATTATCTCCTACAAATGAAGGAAATATGAATTACAATCCTTCAATTAGGTCTTCTACGAACATAAAAACACTGAGAAATGAGCCATTAAGCTTCATCATTCAGGAAATCCTTTTCAAGATCAGAAAAATACAAACTGGTTTTGAAATATGAAGAACACTTAAGTCCCGCAAAGAATCTACAAGATCTCATGCATGAAGGAACCAAATGAAGTGTGAAACTAGAAGAAGGTTCATCGTGATTCTAGGAACATGCTATAAGGATCACAACTACAAAAGATCCAAACTAAAAGAACTCTTAAATAAAAATATTAAAGACTGATCAAACAGAAAAAAAAATTTGGTTGATTCAAGATTACCAAGATCCTAAGATGCTCTTGCATTAGACACCCGAGGTTATTTGAAAAGAAATCCTCTCACTTTAATGGGGCTAAAGGAAAATCAAGATGGTCAACCTTAGCCTGAGAAATCCATGAAGAATCTTCCTCTGGTTTGTCCTTCCAATTGACAAGATACTCTTTATACTGCTTACCTTTGGTACTTCTGCTAATTCTGTTATCCAAAATCTTTGTTATCTCTTTCACCTCCTTCTTAGGATACTACTACTCAACAACTGATTCATCCTTGTCACAATAATCTAACTCATGAGCCACATGGAATATAGGTGATATATCCATATGCTTTGGTAATTCCACTTCATATGCATTTCTTGAATCAAATCTCCTCAAGATTTTACATGGTCCAAACTTTCTCATCTTCATCTCCTTATATGTTCTAACTGAAAATATCCCCTTTCTCAAATAAACTGTCTCTTCATCTCCTACTAAAAATTATGTATCTCTCCTCTTCACATCATCTTTATCCTTATACTTTTGGTTTATATCTTCCAAATGTTGTCTGACCTGGTTATCTTATCCACTCATGTGTACAGAAAATTCTTCTGCCTCTTCACTTCTCTTGACTTGATGACTAATATCGCTCGATTTTGATACTCCCTTAGGATTAAAACCAGTAACTATATCAAATGGTGTCTTCCTTGTACTCTTGTTTACTAAATTATTATATACAAACTCTTATTTTGGTAAGATTAAATCCGAAGTCCTAATATTTTCTCCAACCAAACATCTTAACAAATTACCCAAACTTATGTTTGTGTGCTAAAAATGTGTCACACTTCTATGAATCATTATATCCAAGATTTCTCAAGAATGAGGTCTCGAATGGTGACTCATAGCTCTCTATTCATGAAGTGCAAGGGTTTGTAATGGAGACCCTCAGATTGACCTAGTTTGTGCCCATGCGAGTACACCATAAAATGAGAGATTCAAAGAGGAAAAACAAGAATGCTAGTCTCCATGATCATCAAGTATGCATGAAAATGAAAATGGAAGCTATTCTATATGATAACAATGCATGAAAGAAAACTATTCTATATGATGACAATGCATGAAATAAAACTAATCTATGAAAAGAAATACTTATGCAATATTATTCTAAGAAAGGAAACATGAATCTAATCTAACATGCAAGTGCAAGATTAATCTAAATGGATTGCCATGGGGGCATGAGAGAAGAAGACAAGAAGAGAGAAGTTGAAATATCCAAGCTCAAGTGCTCAAATTATCCTCCAAAATTGCTCTCCAAACCTGCAGCATAACAATAGCATAAAAAGGATTATTTCTTTCTTGATTTCTTGATTTCTTGATTATCCAAATGAGGACAGGTTTTCTTATAAAGAGCAATGGACGGTAGAGATTAACAGGAAAAAAGAAAATAAGCAATGTTGGAGATTAAATCTTGGTTGATCCATGTGCTCATATCTTCAAAAGGCAAAATAAAAGGCTATGATTAAGAGGAAAAAAGCCCACCACTTAGGAACATGTGTAGAAAAAGGAACTTTATTTATTTTTATTTGATTTATTTCCTTTTTAACCTAAAGAGGGATTTGAGTGGGGGTTTTATTTAATTAAAAGAGGGATTTTATTTTAGTTAAATAAGATTATTTTATTTAATTAAAAGAGATATTTTAATTAAATAAGATAATATTATTTAATTAAGAGAGATTTTAATTAAATAAGATATGATTATTTAGTTAAAAAGGGATTTTAATTAAATAAGATTATTTTATTTAATAAAAAAGAATTGTTTTCTTTTAATTAAATAAGATAATTGATGAAATGATCAAACCTTAGGAAATATTGAAATAACTGAATTAATTACGATTTGATCAAGGAAATTGTTTTGAATTGAAAATGTTGTAATGCAATGATTCAGGAAATTGATAAATTGATTCTGTCATTTGATAAATTGAAGAATGGGGGCCCATAGTCTAGGTGACCATTTTAGGGTGCATATAGTTGCCCCTCTTTGACTAATGTGTGATCTTTATGGGAACACATATAGTCAAAGAATGCAGTTGAAGGGTGAGATTGATTTGGGATCACAAAACAACCCAGACGTGTGATCTTTATGGGAACACATTAGGAAAAAGATAAGTTGATTGAAAAAGACAAGGTCAACACCCTTGTAAATAGGTAATTGACATGTCCAAGATAAGAATATCAAGCAAGGTTGCCCCAAGTGAAGAAATTGATAGGATTGATAAAGCTGAATCAAGGATTGAAGTTTGATAGGTACTGCCCCCTCATGATCAAAATCAAAATAAGATAGAGGAGAAATAACAATTTGATAAATTTGATCAGATCGAACTAAAGATAGGGTTCTTGATGTAAGATGAAATATATAAGGATCACAGAACCAAGGTAGATAATCAAGCACAAAAGATTATGCCCTAAGGTTGAATTAGAAGGAAAGAAGTAGGGTGAAAGCGAATGGAAGATAGAAGTTTGGAAGAGGTGGAAAGAAATGGAGAGAAGAAAGAGAATTTGCCTTAAGAGAGAGAGTGTCCCAAAAGTAATCAACTGTTTAAGATAGAAAATTTTGATTGAGATCACGAAAGAAGATAAGGAAATGAAGATCTAAACATGACCACAGTTGATTAAAAGTCCACAAGAAAGATGAAGGAAACCCTCTCAAACTCATAATGCAGCCTAAAATGAAAACTAACATGAGGTCTAGCAATGCAAGCTACATGAAAATGCAAAGGTGTACTTGCAATAGAGCAACTGTAACATAGGACTTTGTGTTCATCATTTATAAGAGAATGTTAAGGAACTTATTTTCATCATTGGGCCATTAATAACGGACATTGGAAAACTACACAATCAGCACTAGTTACAAGCACAACTATGAAGATATGAATGTGATTTATATCAGATTGGAATGTGGAAAGATTCAAACATAAGCATCAAAGACATAAAGGTCAAGATGACTTCGATGTTAGCTTACCCAATTTAAAGTAGAAAAACCATGCTCACATCAAGGAATAGAGGCCAGGATGACCAGAAGAACGATTGTGCAAAAAAAATTAAACATAAAGTAGGAAGAAAATAAAAATATGTCCTATGCCCCAAGTCCTCTAGCTATGCACCCCGGAGAGACTTATTAGACAAGGACACTCAACAAAAATCAATAATAGTTAGCACACAAAGAAAATATCATGACATAGCTCAAGCATTAAGTGTTATGTTTAAAAATTTAAGTGTGTTAACTGATACTGAGTTCCAAGGATAAGGATCAAATGCTTGCAAGTAGATAAGACCACATGACAAAACTGGGTAAGACCAAACTGATAAGTGTTGAAAAACACTCGATGTCAGGGGTTGTATTGAGAAATACAGTTGGGATGGTGTTGAAAAACACCATTTGTGAGATGTCCTAAAGGCTAACACATCCAAGAGACCAAAGCTAACACAGGTATGCCCCCTAGACAAAGACAAATTCCAGACCAAGGCAACAAGGACAAGGCATGATGGAGAAAGGCTAAGTGTTGAGGACATGCACTAAGAAATAGGGGTGTAAAGGCCTCAAGTAGCACCTGTGTCCAAGTTTTTACCACTTGGATTTTATTACAATTTTATCTACCAAGGCGCCTGTTTCCAGGTTTTCACCAAGGCACTTTTTCTATTTTTTTAAATTTTTAAATTTTTTGTTTTTTTTGTATTTTTGGAATATTTAATTTTTTTTTCGAGATACATCAAAGTGCCTATTGCTAGGTTTTCACTAAGATGATCATTTTTTCAGGACATTTTCTAATTTTTAAAATTGTTGACAATATATCATTTTTTGGATTTTTTCAGGATCAATAAGTATGTGCAAAGGATGCCCCCAGACAGAATGGGCATCATGGATATAACTTCTTCAGGTGCAAGACATTGATAGGATTAGAGATTTTCTCTCCCTTGGCTATAGATAGTAAATAAGCACCTGACCCAAAAAAATTTTTAATGATGTAAGGTCCAAGCCAATTAGGTTCAAATTTACCCTTTTGATCTCTATGTTGTTGATTCTTAGGGTTTTCATGTAGGACAAGATCTCCTACTTGGAATTCTCTAGGGTGAACCTTTTTGTTGAAGGCTTTGGACATGCACTTTTGATAAACCCTCATTTGGTCAAATTATGCTTGACATTTTTCATCTAGAAGTTCTAACTGTTGAAGTCTCATGGTGCGGTAGTCTTCATCTGTAACTAGACCTTTGAGGGAAACTCTAAGTGAAAGAATATCAACCTCCAAAGGCAACCCTACTTCAGTGCCATATGAAAGGGAAAAAGGAATATCCCCACTAGGAGTAAAAATACTCATTCTATAGGCCCACAAAGCTGGATTCATCTGTAAGTGCCAATCTCTACCATTCTTACAGACTGTTCTATGTAAGATTTTAAGAATGATTTTGTTTGATTCCTCTACTTGACCATTTCCTTGCAGGAAGTAAATGGAGGACCAATGTTGTTTAATCTTGAATTTCTTGTAGAGTTGTTTAAGGTCCTTATTTTTTAACTGGCCTCTGTTGTCAGTGATAATCTCGGAAGGCACTCCATATTGATAGATGATATGGTTCAAAATGAATGGAGAGACTATCTTGCCCGAGGCAACAAAAAGTGGGACAACTTCTACTCATTTAGTGAAGTAATCAGTAGCAGTGATAATAAACTTGTGTCCACCTGATGAGTTGGGATGAATCTTCCCAATAAGATCAAAGGCCCAGTTTTGAAATGGCCAATGAGATATAAAAGGAATGAGCTCCTTGCCTGGAGCATGTATCAGGTTACCATGTTTCTGACACTTTTTGCATGACTTTGAAAAAGCTACTACATTAATCTACATCGTAGGCCAATAGTACCCCGCCCTAAGCAACCTTCAGGCCATGGCAAGACCATTGGAATGTCCCCCATAGATTATCTTGTGTATGTCAACTAATGCTTGGTCAGATTCTTCCTTTTCTAAGAATCTAAGAAGTGTTTCTTCTAGACCCCTCCTATAAAAATCACAAGAGATAAGGGAATGGCGAGAGGCATTTCAGGTAAGGTTTCTGCATTTAGATCGATTAAAGGTTTCATGTATAATTCCATCATGAAGGTATGAGTAAATGACACCATAATGGGATGACTCATGACCAACAAGGGTACAAATGACATGGCTTTCTTGGGAGTCATACATCGGGTGATGTAGTTCTTCCACCAGGAATTCAAATCTGGATTCATGTTCCTCTAACTGAAGGAGTGAAGAAAGTGTAGCCATAGCATCAACTTCTTTGTTTTCTTCTCTAGGGATTTACTGAAATGTGACAAATGTGAAGTATCATTTCAAGGAATCAACCATTTTCTTGTAAGGTACCATTTTCTTATGTTTTGTTTGATATTCATCATTAACTTGGTTGATTATCAGCTCTGAATCCCCATAGATGTGTAACTATGTGATTCTCCATTTTATGGACATCTTAAGTACATTTGTTAAAGCTTCATACTCAGCAATGTTGTTTGTACATGGGAACAATAACTTGTAAGACTTAGGAATCGTGTACCCATGAGGAGAAACAAACAACACAACTGGTTCAATAAGAACATAAGATCTATCTTGAAAGTAGCTAGGGAGACAATCAAGTACCTCATCCATAGGCATGTCAGAGAGGTTCTCACGCTTGGATATGTCATTTCCTTTTACTTTTTTCAGTTTGGACACCGCCACACTGTGGTTTTTGCCATCAGAACTCCTATTCTTTTGATTTTATTTTCTCTTTATTTTTTGACTAAGGTACTTGATGTCTGGTTCTATCATGTTGGTAGTCGATTCATTGGTGAAAGAGACTACTGGTTCAATGGCATTTAGGTAACAGGCTATCTCATAATCATTTTGAAATGTTAAGAGCTCAGGTTCTTGATAGCGTTGAGACCAATCAATGAGGTCAGGATGAATAAGAGGGAGGTCAAAAACTAGTTCAAGGTTATAAATGTGAATGATATTACCGTTGGTGACTTAAGAGTCAGAGTTTGTCAAGTATCCTTCTAAGCTAACCAAATCAGGATTCGTCCTAACAAGTGAAGAATCATCCACTAAGGCAACACATGGGTTCAAATATTCCAATCCTACATGTGACTCGTCAACTACCTCGGGTTGAGAACTATAAGTGTAAATAACATCAATATCTCTATCAACTGTGGAAGACTTTTAGAAGGAGTCTCATTCATACTCATATGAAATTGCATCTAAACTATGACTAGGATGCATACACCATGAAGGTTTGGGACATCTTGATGTGGAAGGTCTAGTGTCATCAAGAGTAGCACCTTTTCTACCCATTAAATGAACAAGATTCTTTCTTTTTCATTCTCTGAAAGGATCTTCTATATTTGATTCTTGTTCTAAAGTTGCAACTGACGCATGAGTGACCTGAATATATGAATCTCCCCAAAGTAGATTAGTTGAAGGGACCCAATCTTCACACATGTCTTGCTGATTTGTCAAACTAGGTACATGTTTTGTTTCATCTTCACTATCTGACTTATCAAGGATAGGAGTAGTGTTCTTGTTGTGATTCACAAACCCTAGGCTAATCAGCTTCTTAGACTTGCATCTAAAAAGAGCATGATCAAGAGGTTCAGTTCTAGCATCTAATCTATGATTAAGAGGGCCATGTCCAGGATAGCCCATATGTCTGACAAAAGTATAACCTCATCTGTATGCCTTAGGAGAGGGAGAGAAGGTCTCATTGTGCATGTATTTCTCTTCTTTATAGATCCAGTCTCTAACAAACATCTCTTCTTTCTCATCTTGGATAGGCACTAATGATTCTACAAATGTGCCAAATAAAGTCATAGCTGAAGAGGAAGGTTTCTTCTCTTGTGAAGGTTTTCCATAAGATCGAGGTGAAATAGGTAGTGTTTCAAGGGATTTGAGTTGATACCCCCCATGCCAAGGTCTATCGACTTAAGCTTATCTTTACATTCTGCTAAAGTTGCATCAAAATCTTCTGCTTCTCTATTGATGGGAACATGAGTTCCTACTGAAATGGAGATGATAGATAAAGTGTTATCCCTAGGTATAAAAATCTCTATTCCATTGTAGGGGAACTTAACACACTGATGATAAGTAGATGACACTGCTTGCATATCATGAATCCACGGTCTACCAAGTAATATATTATATGCAAGGGGACCATCATCAACTATTTGAAATAAAATGTATTTTTCAACAGGGCCAATCCTAAAAGGAAGGATGGCCAACCACTTGGAACTTCTTTCTGCCTCATCATAGGCTTTGATGGTGGTCCTTTTCCTGGTATCTATGAATTTTTTAGAATAACCCAACTCTTTAAAAAGACTAAAGGAACATATATTAAGCCCAACACCACCATCTATCAACACACACCTAACATGGGTTTTGTGGATCATAACATCAATATGAAGAGCAAGATTATGTGGGTGGCTCAAGGCTTTATCATCATCCTCCAAAAAAGTAAGGTAATGAGGGCTAGCAATATGATTAACCATGTTCTGGAATTGATCAACATCTAAGTTGTTGGGGACATCTGTCATGCACAAAGCATCCTCAAGGACTTTCTTGTGTCTCAGGGACAACTCTAAGAGCTCAAAGATCAAAATATGAGTTGGGGATCTTTGCAACTAATCAACAAGGTTATAAATGGGCTGAAGATTAACTGTTTTTTTTGAGGTGACATTCTTGGATGCCACTTTCTTAGGTTTACTTAGTTGACTCAAATTGGGTCCTCTAATGACAATGAGACCTTGACTTCGTGTGACAATATTGAGGGTTTGCGAGGATGCTCTAGAGTTAGGATCCCTTAGCACCATGACAAGTTCTTCATCGAAGATAGGAGGAGAGTCCATGTCTAGATCATAACCATAGGGATCTTTACCCCTCATCATATTGACATTTTCTTCTACAAATAAAAGCATGTTGATAGTATTCTCCACATCTGTGTAAGTGTAATTAATCTTAGATTTTCCATTCTTATCTTTAGAGGTTTCCCCCTTTTCATATTTGGGAAATGGTTCTTTCAATGCCTTATGATCAGTGTTGGTGTTCAATCCATCTATCTTGATTTTTCCATTCTCAATGAGATCTTGAATAAGATGCTTGAGTTTGTAGCAGTTTTCAATGTCATGTCCAATACCATTGTGAAACTTTCAAAAGGCTTTCTCATCCCACCAATGTGGCTTAACATCATGTATATAATTCTTTGTGGGATCTTGAGGATGTACAAGGTTGTTGGAAATGAGCATTTTCAAGACATCCTCATATGAGTCACTAAGTTTTTCAAAGTGACGTCTTTCTTTCTTAGGCCTATCTTGGTATCTTGGCTTGTTCTCTTCTTGATTAGATGTGTTGAGTTTCATGGCTTGAATAGAACTAGATAAGTGGAACATAGTTTGATCTTTGGGTTGGGAGGATTCCACAAATCCATCATAAACCACTTGTTTGTTCCTGTTCCAATGTGGGTTCTTCCCTTTATCCTTGTTAGAGTTGTTACTTTGACCATTGTTGTTGTTGTTGTTGTTGTTTCCATGTTTGGTCAAAATTCCTTGTTCTTTCAAAACATCCTCAATCCTACATGCGGTTTCAACCATGGTGTCAAAGGAATCAAAAACCATCTTCCTAACTTCATACCGCATTTTGGGAACCAAGTTGTTAACAAGGATTTCAATCTTCTCATTTTCAGGAATAGTTCTAGAGTTGTGAGAGCATTGTTTTCTCCACCTTTGCAAGAAAGTAACAAAGGATTCCCCTTGATTTTTCTTTAAGCTGCATAAGTCCAATATGGTGATAGATCTTGAAATATTGTAGGCAAAGTGTTGAACAAATCTATGAACAAGCTCTTTGAAAGTCTTAACAGGAGGAGTTATGTGGGTGAGCCATTCCATCACTTGACCCTTAAGACTCCTTGGGAAAATCTCATGAGATATGATTCATCTTGATGGAACTCAAAACTTGTGGTATAAAACTGGTGCACGTGATCATGTGGATCTCCATTCTCATCATACTTGCCATATTGAGGAATTTTAACCTTTCTAGGGAAGTCTTTCATGTTAACACTTTTGTCAAAAGGATTAGGAAAAATTGAATCTAGCGAGAATTAATTCTTGGGTACTAACATATTTTCCATCATACTCTTAAGTTGTTTGATCTCCTCTTCTTGAGATGGACCTTGCTTCTTAATCTTTTTGTCCACATCAAAGTTGTACGGGAATCTAGCACCCTTGTTGATTAATCTCTCTAGGAACTTGTCTTTGTTTTTCTCTAAATATTTCTCCACATACTACTAGAAAAGTGGTTCTTGTTGCATTTTCATAAAGTCTTGGGAGGTGAGGTTAAAACTCAAGCTACTACCCCCATATTGTGAACCATGATGAGCACGTTGTGAAGGTTGTCTCAATTTCCTAGGAGGTGTTCGTCTCCTATAATGATAATTTATTGAAGCCCTTCTTCCTCTAGGGCTAGGAGATTTTGAATTTGTTCTTGAACGTCTTCCACTTCATGGAGTCTCAAGAGGAGTGGATGGAGGAGAGTTGTTTCCACCACTAACATGCATGTTGTTGAATTGATTATTGAGTTGTTGAGCCAAGAGCCTATCTTTCTCCTCTTGGAAGGCTTTCTTTTCCATTTCCACCAAAGTTTGTCTTTCCAACTCTAGGAGTCTAAATTTCTCTTCCTTTTTAGCCTGTTCATCTAGGAAGGATTTCTTTTCATGCTCAATTATCTTGAGTCTTTCACTTGTGTATCAGGAAAAATTTTTGAGAAGTGAACTTGGTCTTTAATGTTGAAACAAATTATTAGTGTATGTTGCATTTACGCGAGTGTCATAAAGTTCATCTCCTTTATTCTCATGTTGTGATTTCTCATCTTGATAAGCTTGCCTCTTACCTCTCTCAACCCTTTGGTGTGCATCCATATATCAAGATGAAATAAGAGGTGATATTGGTCAACTTTCACAAGAGGAACTACCAAATAAAATGATATCTTTATGTCTTTCAAATATACCATCAAGGCATTTATCCATGTCTTCCCTCTCTCGTCAAGTCATTGTGTAACTCATATCCATATCTGAGTGAGAAGGTGCTAAGGGTGTACTCAACTCGCTAAGGTGACTTTTGGAATCAAACCAAAATTCTGAATTGTTCCTGGGTGATTGATCAAATATGGGTTCTTTTCCCTTACATTTTTGGCGAGGTTGAACTAAGGGTAATTGGTTAAAGACCACTTGAGGTCATTTTCCTTGATCTACTTGATATCTTGTTGTAACTAGCATGAAAGAAAAGGTGCTAGTTGATAGGATGACCCTAAGAAATGTTGGTACCAAAATAGGATAGTAAAGGCATTAACTTTTCCAAAAGAGAGGTGATAAGATAGAATTTTACAAGAGGTATAAATCAACACTGCCATAGAGGTTCTCAATAAACGGGTGAATACCCTAACACATATGGATCAGGAGGATGATTTACCCAATTTATATTGATTGAAATTGAATTTATATGAAATTGAATGAACAAGAGACTACCAAAACTCTCCAAGTGTGTTATCAAAGAATCTAAAGGTTTATCTTCTCAACAAGGATAGTTTCTAGCTTACCAACTCCAAGCAAGGTCACTTGTCAAATCAAAGGTTACTAATGCAAGAGGTCAAAAGGAAAGAACCAAAAGTGTAAACAAGCTTCTAACAGTAGGGTAAGTGACCTAATCTAACCCTGATCAACCAAGGAAGACTGGAAAGGAAAGGATATCAAATTGAGCAAGTTGTAAAAAGTTGGTTTTTTTACTCGAGAACTTAGTTTTTGTTCATTTTAATTTACCAACTAGATGCATTAAAAATTGTTTATCATCAATCAGGCACGCAAGAAAGCAATCAAGGATTTCAAGAAAACAAATTTCTTCAAACAATGAGCAAGGGACAAAGCAACATTGCGCATGAACAAGAATAGTGACATAGTATTCTACTCCATAAGAATTTTATTTGTGTATGTTCTCAAAATGTTTTTCAGTCATGCACATAGTCCTAGAAAATAAAATTTTGGTTGCACTATGGTTCTTAGTAATGGTTAACTCTGAAAATTTTGCAATCTTAAGTGCGTGAAATCCAATCCCAGCGCACTGACATTTTGACATAGTCTGAGAATATAATCAATCAGGAGTTGTTGAGGAGATCTAACAACCCAACAAGAAACCACACCTGTGGAGATTTCTTCCTCAAGGATATTTATATAGTGTTTGTTTCTACCATGGCAGAAATGGCTATTACCGCTTGAGGTTCCATCCACGTAGTTTACCCAATAAAGGGAGTGTCCACTACAGTTAACCCTCTCTAACAAGGAAGACTCACAATATGAACCACATGGGGACTTGGTTTGGATTCAAGGGTTCCAAGTTTCTGATTCTCCCAAAAGGGAAAATAGCATAATCCTCTAGCCTCTTCACCTCACCCAGACATAGTAAACAAGATTAATTGACCCACTAATTTTAAATCACCTCATCTAAGGTCCGTATATCAACAACAATGACCACCAATCTTAAGAGAGAAAGTACCGTCAAAAGTTGAAGACCAAACCAAGTGGGACCATGAGATAATAACAAATCCTTCCCTACCTACAAGGGGATCTATCATCAAGAAGAGCTTCACATGTAAGACAAGAGAATGAAGCCCACTCTCTCAAGATCACCACAAATAGTGTTTATAGGGCCTAATTACTATGTGAAACATATATGCAAGAAAGCAAATCTAGGTTCATTCTTTAGAGCAAAAATTGGAAATGTGATCTATGAAAGCAAAAAACACTCAAGATAAACACATGAGAGATTAATTTTTATTTCCAAAATCCAAATTTTATAGAGATGAAACAAATACCTCAAGTCCAAATCAATGTGCTTAGTATATTTTACCTTTCTTTTGTTTTTGTTGAACTTTTCTGCAAAAGTAAGCCACGTACTCTCCAACAAGCAAGACAAGAAAACAAGCAAACAAGATATGCAATGTATATTCAACTTATGCAAACCCTAGGGTTAGATCTAAAAATAAAATTTTTAAGAGCAATAATAACCAGCAAATAATCCAAATGACAACTCATATCATGCATTGAACCATGTGAAAAATAAGTGCAAGCTAATCATTAAATGCCCTTTTTTTAATTTTGATTTTTGACCTAGTCAACAAGATTTGACCTATATGACATGAATTCAGATCCCAAAGCCTAAATATAGAAAAGAGATCCCTATTAAAAAAAGAGAGATTTCCAAAAATGTCAGAATTTTAAAAATATCTTTTCATTTGTGCCCTAGGGAACCGTTTTCCCAAAATAGACTAGTTTTCATAAATCGACCAAATGAGATATGATATTGCATAAAAATTTAAAACACAAAGAATGGACCCCCTATAGAATTTAAATGCATTTCCAAAAATGTAAAAATTTCTAAAACATATGCTGATTTGTGTCAAAAATTAATGTGTTATGAAAAATAAGAAAAAAATTATAAAAAATCAAAATACCTCAGAAAATTCTGAATTTTTTACTTAAGCTTCTCTAATTGGTCTCCAACTTGCAAACAAAAATTCAGACCAAAAATCCAAGTCATTTGAGAGATATGATCAAATCTTTGAAAATCTAGGGTTTCTATCTCCAAGCAAATCTGCACAAGGGGGTTAGCTCCATAAATAATCAAAACCAACATGTAAAGGTGGGTTGCCCCATAGTGGGTGCCAAAAATGTGTGATAAAAATGTGTCACACTTCTATGAATCTTTATATCCAAGATTTCTCAAAAATGAGGTCTTGAATGGTGACTCATAGCTCTCTATTCATAGAGTGCAAAGGTTTGTAATGGAGACCATTAGATTGACCTATTTTGTGCCCATGCAAGTACACCATAAAATGAGAGATTTAAAGAGGAAAATAAAGAATACTAGTCTCCATGATCATCAAGTATGCATGCAAATGAAAATAGAATTTATTCTATATGATAGCAATGCATGAAAGAAAACTATTCTATATGATGACAATGCATGAAAGCAAACTAATCTATGAAAATAACTGCTTATGCAATATTATTCTAAGAAAGGAAACATGAATCTAATCTAGCATGCAAGTGCAAGATTAATCTAAATGGATTTTCATGGGGGCATGAGAGAAGAAGACAAGAAGAGAGAAGTTGCAATATCCAAGCTCAAGTGCTCAAATTCTTCTCCAAAATTGCTCTCCAAACCTGCAGCATAACAATAGCATAAAAAATGATGATTTCTTTCTTGATTTCTTGATTATCCAAATGAGAAGGAGAGGTTTTCTTATAAAGAGCAATGGCCTGTAGAGATTAAGAGGCAAAAAGAAAATAAGCAATGGTGGAGATTAAAGCTTGGTTGATCCATGTGCTCATATCTTCGAAAGGCAAAATCAAAGGCTATGATTAAGAGGCAAAAAGCCCACCACTTAGGAAGATGTGTAGAAAAAGGAACTTTATTTAATTTATTTTATTTTTCAATATAAAGAGGGATTTAAGTGGGGGTTTTATTTAATTAAAAGAGGGATTTTCTTTTAATTAAATAAGATTATTTTATTTAATCAAAAGGGATATTTTAATTAAATAAGATAATATTATTTAATTAAGAGAGATTTTAATTAAATAATATAAGATTATTTAATTAAAAGGGAATTTTAATTAAATAAGATTATTTTATTTAATAAAAAGGAATTGTTTTCTTTTAATTAAATAAGATAATTGATGAAATGATCAAACCTTAGGAAATATTTAAATAATTGAATTAACTATGATTTGATCAAGGAAATTGATTTGAATTGAAAATGTTGCAATGCATTGATTCAGGAAATTGATAAATTGATTCTGTCATTTGATAAATTGAAGAATGGGGCACATAGTTTAGGCGACCATTTTAGGGTGCATACAATGTTCACTACCTCTATTTGTCCATTAGTCTATGGATGAAATGTAGAACTACACTTCAAATCAATCTTCATCTTCTTCCAAAGTTTCCTCCAAAAATAACCAACAAATTTACTATCTCTGTCTGAAACTATACTCTTAGGCAATCCATGCAATCTCACAATCTCCTTGAAAAATAAGTCAGCTACATGTACTTCATCTGTTGTCTTCTTACAAGGAATGAAATTTGACATCTTAGAAAATCTATCTACCACCAAAAATATAGAATCATTACCTATTTTAGTCTATGGTAATCCAAGTAAAAATCCAAGATAATATCTTCCCAAGGTCTGGTAGGTGTTGTCAAAGGTTTATACAATCTAGTATTCTGACTACTTCCTTTTGCAACTTGGTAAAATTGACATCCTTGAACACACTTCCTTACTATTGGAAATGAGTTGAGTAACCAAGAGGGGAGGGGTGAATTAGTTACCACAAAAAAAATCCAAGTCCCTTAGATGTATTAAACAAAAATTTTACTGTTACTCGGTTAACAAAGATATTCTGTTGTTACTCGGTTAACAAAGTAATATTAAGATATAAACTGTGATTATCCTTTAGTGATTAAGTGTAGAAACATAAATCATAAATCAAATAATATGTACACAGATGACACCAAGATTTAACATGGAAACCCAATTTGGGAAAACCACCAATTGCAACTAGTTACTATTTTTCACTTTTTTGAAGTGAGCCCTGTTAGGAGCCAACCCTGTTAAAGGTTACAAAACACATTGTTAGGTGTGACCCTATTAGAGGATTTAATCACCCTATTATGATTGGCCTTGTTAGAGTTCTTCAAACACTTCAATCTAGAAATTTCACCTTGTGAGAGGATTTATGAAAGACTGTTAAGTCTACTCTGTAAAGAGATTTGGATCACTACTACAATTTTTAGAGAGTAACAATGGATTGACCTGATTGAAGAAGCAATTGTATTTGCTGATTTAGATCTCTACTTTGGCTTTAACTAGATCCTCACTGATTGAATATTCTATTGCAGCTCGGTCTAGATATTATGTCCTTAATCAGAATTCCATCTTATTTCACCTTCACTCTTCATATCAAAACTCATACACACATTCAGTCCAAACTTGATCTTGTATATATATATGATAAGCCTTGTCAAGTTGGCCTAAATAACCTTCCAAATAAATGATAAAAATTAATTTTTTTGGCTGCATATAACCAATTAAATATAAAGTATAAACAACTGGTAGTTGGCTGACATTAGATGCATAACTCAGTTTACACTATAATCCTTCAATGCTTGATTGTTACTGTATTGCCCGAGTGAACTCGGTTAGAACTAAAAATCACTTTGGTATTCTTTGATACCCAAGAGAGCTTGGCATACACTAACTATGCTCAGTTTAGGTATAGACATTTGTGTAACATCACTAAATTTGTGTATACATCAATGACAATACACAATTGAATAATTATCTTCAACAATCTCCCTCTTTGGCATTGATGAAAACACAACATATTATAATGCAAAGAATTTTAGAGCAATAGAAACAAAGATAAAATTGTATTAATTTCCTTAGCTTCATTCTGATTCTCATCCAGAAAACTCCCTCTATCTTCACAATCTCTATTTCTGAGAAAATTTCTCCCTCTGTCATCAATAATCTCTCCCTCAATAATCTTTCCTTTAATAAATTTATTTGGCATGACATCAATAATCTCTCCCTCTTTGACATCCAAATGCTAAAGACTTTATCCAATGAAATTTAGTGTACATGATGTACTGATTCATATGAAATAATCTCTATCTAACTACATCAACTTGTTAGGTTTGTATTGTAGCTCGGTTGATGCATTACTAATCTATCCATTAGTGAGCCTCAGTTAGGGGAATCACCCCTAGCTATCCTCTAAGATACAAGAATGCATCCTTAGGTAAAGTTTTTTCGAATATGTCTGCAATTTGTTCTTTAGTATTCACATATTCCAACCTTACTTCCTTGTCCTGAACCAATTCTCTCACAAAATGATACTTTATTGCAATATGCTTAGTCTTAGTATGCATCATACGGTTATTTGAAATGTAATAGCACTAATATTGTCACAATAGATAATAATTGGTTCTTTGATTTCCTCCTTCATACTTGATAATAGTTGTTTGAACCATATGGTATTTGAACAATTTACTACTACAACAACATACTCTTCCTCTTTTGTAGGCTGAGAACTGCAATTCTATTTCTTTTTGGTCTAAGAGACTAACCTCTTACCAAGAAATAATGATCCACCACTGGTGCTCTTTCTGTCATCAACACTTCCTGCCCAATCAACATCAATAAAAGTCTTCAAATAAAAGGTTCCTCCTTTCTTATACCATAATCCATAATCTTTAGTACCCTTAAGATATCTCAGAATCCTTTTGATAGACATCAAATGATTATCTCTAGGATTAGCTGAAAACCTTGTAAAAATACCAACTGCTAATGCAATATCAGGTCTAGTGTGAACAACATATTGAAGTTTACCAATCATGGATCTGTAGGTAGTTTGATTTACCTCCTTTTATTCATCATCCTTAGAAAAATTACATCCAGTAGACATAGGTGTCCCAACTAGTCTGGAATCTTCCATTCCAAATTTCTTTAGTATCTCTTTGATGTATTTTGATGGATTAATGTAGATACCATCCTTCATCTGATGAACTTGTAAACCAACAAAGAATTTGATTTCTCCAAACATAGACATCTCAAATTCCTTACTCATAGCTTCAGAGAATGATTTGCATAAATCATCATGTCTATTGAATAGTATATCATCAAAAAAAAAATATGCTAATAGTATCTTGTTTTGAGGTCCTTCTTTGATGTACAAGCTACTATTGTCATTAGTTCTCTTAAATCCAATACTTACTAAATAACCATGCAATCTTTCATACTAGGCTCTAGGAGCTTGTTTCAGTCCATACAAGGCTTTGTGCAATTTGCAAACCATATTCCTTTTGTTAGGATCAACAAAACCTTCAGGTTACTCAATATAGACTTCCTCTTCTAGAATTCCATTCAAGAATATAGATTTTTCATCCATTTGGTATACCTTGAATCCTTTATGTGTTGCATATGCCAGAAGAGTTATGACTCCTTCAATTCTTGCAACAATAGAAAAAGTTTCTCCATAATCAATACCCTCTTCTTGAGAATATCCTTTACACACTAATCTTGCCTTGTTTCTAGAAACTTCACCTTTTTCATTCATCTTGTTTTTGAAAACCCACTTAGTACCAATCACATTCTTGTCTTTTGGTCTAGGTACAAGAGTCTAGTTTTTTTTTTATTTTATATCTGCTCAATCTCTTCATTCATGGATTCTATCTAGCTTTCATCATTCAATGCATCTTTAATAGTTCTAGGTTTAATTTCACTAAGAAAACATGTACCTTTAAGTTTGTTCCTTGTCATTATACCTTTTGTCTGATCTCCAATTATTTTCTCAAGAACATGATGCCTTTTGACATATTTGGAAAGTATAGGTTCCTTCCTCTTTGATTCTGGGCTTGCTCCACTTGGTTCACCATGCTCAAACATTTTGTTATTCTCTTCCAACTGATACTCGGGTTCCACTGTCTAAGACTCGGTACCTCTATCTGTGACTCGGGTGCCTCTATCTGTGACTCAGTTCTCTCTATTTGTGACTCAGTTTCAATAGGTAGCACCTCGGGTTGCACATTTTGCAAGAAGGTTTGTGCTGATGAATTCAGTGGTTGACAAGGTTGTTGTCCAATCACCATTTCCTATGTCTTAGGTATAGTATCAAGTTCATAATATACAAATTTCCTATAGTCCTCAAGCTCTTTACTACTCTGTTCTTCACTTCTTTCTGCAAACTCATCAATCTTTACATGTACACTTTCTATGACTTTATGAGTAGCAAGATTCAAACATTTATATGCTTTTCTTTTGTAGGAGTAGCCTAGGAATATACCTTAATCACCTTTTACATCAAATTTTCCATTTCTTTCTTCCTTCAAGATATAACATTTACTTCCAAATACTTTGAAATAACGAACATTGGGTTTATAGCCATACCATAATTCAAAAGGTGTCTTCTTAGTACCTTTCTTTAGTTTCACTCTATTCAAGGTGTGAATTACAGTGCTAATGGATTCCCTCTAGTATTTGGTTGCAAAATTCTTTTCAATCATTAAGGTTCTTACACAATCTATAATAGATCTGTTTCTCCTTTCTGTTATCCCATTTTGCTATGGTGTACCTAGGACAGATACTTGTCTCTTTATTCCTCTTCCATTGAAGAATTAATTGAACTCATTAGAAATGAATTCACCTCCTCTATCAGATCTTAGGCATTTAAGTTTCTTTCTTGTTTCCTTCTCAACTCTGGCAAGGTACCACTTAAACTTTTGATAAGCTTCAGATTTTTCTTTGAGAAACATAACAGTCATCATTCTAGAATGGTCATCAACAAATAGAATGAAATACTTTTCTCCTGTGTAACTTGTTGTTCCAATTGGTCCACACATATTAGTATGTACTAACTCCAAGACTTATTCAGTATTGTAATTCTTTCTCTTGAAACTAGTTTTGCTCATCTTCCCAATTTGACATTGTTTGCATATTTCCAATTTAGGTTTCTTCAAAATAGGAATACCTCTTACTCTTTTGTTCTTTCTTATGTTTACCAAGTTATCAAAATTCACATGACACAATCTTTTATGCCATAACCAGCTTTCTTCTACTTGTGCAATAAAACATGAAATTTCAGTGAGATTGTTGGTTGTATTCCCAGTTCTGGTGTTTACCATAAAATTTTTGATATCTTCATGACTGAGAAGTGCACAAATTTTGAAAAATGTGTCCAAAGCCGCAAGGTCCTTGAGAAAGTTCCATGTTTTTAGGTTAGAATCCAGAGAAATGGTAAAAAATCCTATCTTAGGTTTCATTATATGCAAAAGTGTTTAAAAACTCTAGAAATGTTAATCTGGTTTATATTTTTGAGTTACTTTTTGAAAGGCTTAAGTTGAAATAAGTCATGTTTTTTAAATGTTAGTCACCCAGTCTCTTAATGTTAAAAGAATATTCCATTTCATAACGAGACTTAGCGATTTGCTTTGGTCAGGATGTCTCTAAAAGGAGAAGAATATACCTTATAAGTCATGAGACTTAGCGAAAACATCAGTTGTGAAGTCTCCCAATGAATAAAACATGATCTGGCGACATGGAGACAAAAGGGTTAAGTCGTGGTGTCACGCAGTATAGCCTGTGGTTAGAAAATAGTCACGAGACTTAGTGATTCCTATAGTCACGGGGTCTCCAGATCAGAACATAGTTAGTAATAAGTTAAAAGGCTTCAGTCGCCATGTCTCAAGATAAAAGGTCATTTAAGTAAAAGGTTTAGAGACTTGGCGACAAACTGCAAATTGAAAAGAAATATACAGTGGTCGGGTAGTTGTTGGTAAAACTTGATAGGTCAGCATTCTTCTAGCGACTTAATGACAAACAGGTAAAGGTAAGACACATGTCTAAAATAATTGAAGCAGAAGACATTAGTCGCATGGTTTCCAAATGATTTAGGGTTTCCAGAATGTATTCAGCAACTTAACAAAGCCATTAGATGCAGAATAAGATAAGATCAATGGTAATCACTGAGTCTCTATAAAATTTGCACAGAGTAAAAATATTCTCATGACAATGAGATTAAGCTTTAGTTGCGTAGTCTCTAAATTGAATGATAAGATAAAGTTTCATAAGTCTTTGTCATCAATTCTCCAAAGGAAATATTAAAGAGAAAATTTATTTGATGATTGAGCGACTAAGGGTAGTCGCAAGGTCTCATAAAAGGAAAAGAGCATTCAGAGACTTAGCGATCAGAGATTAATAGATGAAAAAAGTAACCATAGTCGTGGGGTCTCTGAATAAAATCTGAGGTAGGCTATTCTTCTAGTGACTTGGATTCTTTTAGTCGCATAATCGCCAGGAGTGAACCACGGTTAAGCTGAGGTGAAGAGAATCATGCATTCGCTAGATCTCCAGAAGAATTGAGAGTTAAGGGGTTTGATCAGCGACAAGGAGATAATGCATAGTCACTTGGTCGCCAAATATGAAAAGTGATATTAAATGGTAGTTGCTGACATGACAATATGAAAATTCATTGTCCAATAGAAATACAGGAGATTAATGACTATGTAAAAAAGGTAGCTGAGATGTCTGATAAAGAGCCAATCATATCAAAACATGTGATTTTGTTCAAATTTTATAAGGGTTTTTCTGAGAAGTACTCATTTGAATTCGATTTCCTATCACATTCATGAGCTATGGCTAGGAATTCAATTAATATCACAGCATGTAAACTTGAAGGCTGAATTGATTGATTCTTCAATGATGAGTTAAGTACTTTGTAAAATTACCATAAAGGGATGATCTTAGGTTTATTTTCATTCATCATACATCCAGAATTTCAAAGCGGAAAATTTTGTAGGTTTTATGTGTCTAAGAAGAAGGAATTGTTGATTCAGCAAAGTTTTTATCAATTTTATGGTAATTTTTCAGTTTTCAAAGTTATTGAATTGTCTTTAGTGCATAGAAAAGTGTAGGGGGTCCTGAGAGAAGATTTGTTCCAATGTCAGTGAAAAGGAAGTGGAAAATAGAACAAAATGAGTAAAGCAGTTAGTGTGGCATCTACCAGTGGGAAGAGTGATGAGGTGGATGAAGATGCTAAGGGAAAAAGGAACTTCTCTGATGAGTTTTTGAAGCTGTTACCTGGGTCTACACAGAAAAAGAGGGAAAATGCCAACATATTGGTAGATGAATACTGTGATATTAGAGATACCCATATACCAGGTTCTACAGGTTTTTCTCTTTACAATTATTTTTATAAGAATGCTGATAAGGCCATACCAATATCAAACCCTTGGACTAGTGGTTTGGCTAGGTTGATTGTTCCTGATGTCTTTGTAGATGTAGACTTGTTTCTAGGTCTAGAAAAACATTATGACTCCTTGTCAAGGACAATTAAAATGAATGATGGTACTACACTGTTCATTTTGAATAGGAATTATTTGATGCAAGCTTTCGGTTTGTATAGTACCATGTCCACTCAAATTAATATTACAAAGCAGGAGGAAATATATAGGTTACAGCCTGGGATAGCTAGAAATAAATTATAGAAACATATCCTTAAAAAGGTTAGAAACCACATTGTCCCTTTACCAGGAACTGCACCTTATTGTTTCAAGGATTTACATTTTTATATCAAATACATTGCATATGCTTTGTGTAAGGTGCTGGGTAGGGATGGAGGAGCTGAGAA
>MU224979.1:556798-576355 GCA_018584345.1 Thuja plicata | reverse complement strand
GGATGGAGGAGCTGAGAAGATAAATGTTGGGATTTTGATGATGGTTTTGGATTTACAAGATGTGCATTCTAGTACCAGCTATGATTACATTCAATACATCATTGACAAGATGCATGAGGGGTTTGTAGCTATACAGAAGAAGGATAAAGATCCTAAATGTTTACACTATTCCATTCTTATGCATATTTTATTGCATTTTAATTATGGCATCATGGATGTAAACAATTTGAACCCCCAGAGAATTTTTCATGATCGGCCTAATCCTGTCCAATTTTGGATCAAGATATGGAATTTCACTTCCAAGGACTGTGACTTTTGTGGATTGTTTACCCTTTGATGCAGAGCTTGGATGTCAATAAAACTAGACTTCCAGTGAAGGTGTTACAACTACTGAGACCATGTGAGTATTTTGATAAGTGGGAAGGTGACCACAATTGGGGAGACTTATTTTTAGAAGAGAATTTCACTATGATTAGAGTGTATGGTGCTGGAAAGTGAAAATTCAAGCAATTGTTATTTTGTCATTGTTGTCAAACCTTTACTGGTGAGACTATTGTTATCTGTTTGAGTACCATATCTATTGTTGATGAAGAATATTTAACAAGAAGACCAAGTGAATGGTTGAGTTAAGGAAACTAAAAGGGTACTTGATCAGTTGGCACTCTGGAAAAGTAATTAGTTGTTTATCTTTCAAAGACAATTTTTCTGGTTGTTATGTGCCGAGCAAGTTTGGCTTGTGCGGAGCAAATTTGCTTATGACAAGCAAAGTTGCTTGTGCTGAGTAAAGTTGCTTGTGACGAGAAAAAGTTGCTCAATGCCGAGCACCATTGAAATTTCCGAGTGGAAATAGTGATGTTGGCCGACTTACAGTAATTGGATTAATGCTGAGATTTGAGATCTCTGGCCGACTTAGTTGGTTTTATTGGGATATGTAATGTTAATTAAAGATTGATCCACATCATTTAATGTATGGGTAACTATAATTAATGCATGGTTTCAATATTTCATTAGAGACTACTTTGGAGAAGTCAATGTAATGTAAAGATGGAATGATCTGTTGGATCTGACCTAACCTAAGATCTACGATCTTGTTTAAGCGGAAAAATATTTATCTGACCTAGATAGAGAGGTATATGATAACCTTAAGGGGTTATTCATTATGTGTGGATGAATGTATGTGTATGCAAAAGGTTTACATAGTTGATTTACTGTTTGGCATGATCTAGCAAAGAAGGCAAAAGGTAGAAGCAGAAAGTTGCATGTATGATTGATTGACAGATTTCCAAGCAGATCAGAAGATTGAAATGACAATGCAGGCTATCTAGTAAGTTAACAGCAGAGCTGTAATTAGATTTGAATCACAAAGTAAGTTGTATGTATCAGATCGCAAATTGCTTATTACTTTCTTACCATTGTATCAGTTAAATCCTTTAACAAGGTTGACTTAACAGTCATTTATATAAATCCTCTAACAAGGTGACATTTAGATAGGAATGTTCTAAGTCCTCTAACAAGGTCACTCCTGACAAGGTAATTAAATCCTTTAACTGGGTCACACCTAGTAGTGTGTTATTGTAACCTTTAACAGGGTTGGCTCCTCACAAGGCATCACTTTAGAAGAGTGAAAACTTGGTAGCATGTTACTGGTGGTTTTTCCCATATTGGGTTTCCATGTTAAATACTTGTGTCAACTTGTGTGAATGCTTATGGTTTGCTTTACTGTTATATTACTACAAGTAAATTTCAATTGAAAGTAAACTGCTTGATTAAAGTTGTTGATTTATGCTACTGCTGTCGAGTAGATCTGAAGTACAAAAATTTTTTATTTGCTACATCTAGACTTGAGGATAACTAATTCACCCCTCCCCTCTTAGTTATTCTAAATTCATTCTAACATATGGATGCACACATCCTCCCCATGTCCTACCATATAATGTACCATCAAGAGTTGCAACAATGGAATTTATTTGGCAACTTTTATTAACTGATAATGAACACTTTGAACCACATAGGAAGGGGACATTAACCCCTAGGCGGTTCAAAATTTTTCAGTTTATAATTGGCAAAGGTGCTATTGATTTAGTAAGAAAATGGTTGGAAAGCTGTAAGATGGGAGCAACATTATATAGGTATATTAATCCAGAGGGATTTATTACAGGAGCTAAGAAACTCCTAACTCCTACTATACCAAATACATATGTGCATGGACATTGTGTGGAGGAGGATGCTACTAGGAATATAATTGATGAAGAAGAAGTGAGAAATAGAAGAGAAAAAATTCAAGAGTTGTTGAATTTAGAGAAAAAGATAAAAAGAAATGGATTAGCATTTGGAGGTTTTTACCCTGATTTGCCATATTTTGATAAAATCAAAGCTATGCTGGATAATTTTTACACACTCTATGAACAATTGGATAGAGTTCTAGATGTAAAGAAGGGGGGAAAAGAACCTGAATATTCAGAGTCTAAATATGAAAGTGAGAGTGAAGAAGAATATGTCAATCCACCTTATATAGATCAACCATAATAGAATGTTGCAGAAGCAATTTAGGAACAAGGGGAATAGGGACACATTATAGATTTAACTAAAGTTTTTCAACCTGATGATATAGATGAGCCTGCTACCAAGAGGCAAAAATTTGATCTTGGTCAGACATCTCATGACCAAACTTACATAAGAAAATAGAGAAAAAGGGATAGAGTAAGTGCTCTTGTTCCTCGCAACAAATTATATGATCATAATTTGAGAAAGGAAATCAGAAAGGGAAATAAACTGTGGCAAGAAGTAGAAGAAAACATAGAGTTGCCTCTCAGAACATGTATAGATGAGAGATTGATCCATCAGGAGCAGTTCTTGGAAGATGATAATTTCATTAAGACTGATGAATTCAAATATTTCCTTAGATGGAAAAAGAAGGAAGATATCAGAGAACAATTGAGAATAACTGGTGAAGAAGCAGTGACAAATGAGGCTCTTTTGGCTCTACAAGCATATGATCTTGAAACTGAGGACATCACTCCTGAGGAAGCTAGAAAAATAGTGTTGGAAAGTGGCATGTTGCTTGCTGAAGGCTGGGATTTAGCCTCAACATTTGTAATAAATAAAATAAGAAAGCAACCAGATTTAAAGATGACTACTAAGATCCAAATGGGTGATATGATTAAGGGATTTGGGTATAGTCCAAATTCTCAAGCATTTTCCATGTGGAGTTTATGTCCTAAAGACTAGAAGCCTCAATTGCTAAATATTCAAGAGAGCCTGGTGGGAAACCAAATGGTATGGATAGTCCAAAACACAAATGATTTGGAGATGACACATTGGGCACATTTGAATGAAGATAAGACAAAACAATTGTCTGAGAAATGTGGTGTTTTGATAAACGAGGCTACTGCCCTGGCCAAAGATAGAGAACCGTGCCACATTAAGATTCATCAGCAAGATAAGTTAATTGTTGAATTGACAAAACAATTGCGTGAAAAGATAGAAGTGGTATATGTACCCTCAGAGCAGCCCCCACAAATAGAAGAAAAGGTGGAAATAGGGGAAGGAGTAAAAGCAGATGATATAGCTAAGAAAGATAATGAAATTGCCATAAATGCATTGAGGAATATACTTCAACATAGGATTGATATCTTGAAAGATAAAATAGATATAATCCTAAATGCATATAATAAGTTACCCATTTTGCATGCTAAAGTAATAGGGTATATCTTTGTTTTAGGCCCTTTTTTCACAACATGGTCTCCTAGGATACAACTATTTGAGAGATTAGCTTCTTTGCAGCAACATAGGCCAGATTTTCCAGAGATTGTGACAGAGGTAGAAGATGAGATCAAAAAAGTAAACGTGACTTTACCTTTCTTTAAAGGTAAATTGAATCAGATAGAGGCAAAGATGAGCCTATTTGGACCGAGTTTCAATTGATTTGTTCCTCCACTAAAGGGATAAGATGATCAGATTAAGGCCTTAGAGGCCTGGAGAAATGAATTTGATGGTAGACTACCTAGTAAAGAGGCATTTATTACAGATTCTGATCTTGATTTGGAAGGTTTTAATAAAATTTTAGATGAGGCTTTTAAAGCAGAAACTGACATTAATAAATTCTTAGTTGATGTAAAAAAATATAACTGATGTCAGATGGGAAAGGAAGAAAGGAAAACTACAGAGTATTCAGAGCTTCAATTGGCCTACAGAGGAGGATGTGACAGCATGGGATTTGAAGACAAAACCAAAGAAAAAGAAGCCTGTTGAAATAGAAGAAGAAATCCTGGATGAAGAATAGGAAGGAACACTTGGTGCCTGATCATTGAGCATAGGGAGGTTATTAATTATAAAAGACAAGTGTAGGTTATCCTAAAATGGTGGTCACTTAGTCTCAATACAAATATTAGATGCTATCCTGAACACTATCAGACAAAGGTGCCAGAATTCATGTGAAGACAAAAGAAGATCAAATTTCATCCCTTATTCTTGTCTTCCCATCGCTTCCCTAACCATCTAAAGCTTGTTGCATCCTTTCTTTAAGGATTCCAAGATGGTTTAAGACCTATATATAGATCAAATTTAATAATTTTGAAGAGAGATGAAATACATTGGCAAGCTAGACTTCTAGATTTCAGTCTGTGTTTTTGAGCTTTTAACCTTGATATGTATTGAAGCAAATATTTATGAATAAAATACAGTGTAGCTTTATTCCATATTTTTATTGTCTCTTTTCTTATTGAGTGTACTCTTTTATGTTTAATTTGTAAGGCATGTTAAGCATATTGGCTACAAGGTAGCTATCTAATTATTTGCAAGTTTCTTCTAAGGGGAGAATTAAACCTTGTGAGTAGTTTCAAAGAGTACAGTAGTAATTGAGGATTTGATATAATATTGTAGGAGTGACAGGGTAATTTTTTAGGCATTTTACCTGAGTTGTATGTAGGTTGTAAGGCATCTTATAGTATTTTATTTGTTTATCTTTCTGTGGATTTATATCTTTTGATTCTATAAGCCCAAGGATAGGCACTAGTCTAGGAACTTGTTTGGTAATTCATCATCATCAAAAATAACCAATACTATTTAAAATCAATTACCTTTAGAGTATATATTAAAATCAATTGTATTCACAGTAATTACAGTTGGAGTTTGTTGATTTCTTAAAGAGAAAATCAAATAGGTTATTCCTCCTGAATTCATAAGAGTTGTAAAAGGAAAGAAAGATGAAATTCCTTATTATGTTGTTGTCTGTCATCATTAAGATAATGATTTGGATTTTCAAGCTTTTCCTCAGAATAATCATAGTCATTTGCATTTTTATTTATATATCCATATAGGAACAGAGCATTGAGCACATAAGAAAAATCCACTCTAAAGATACTGTCAATTCAGTAATCAATCATAGGTAAAACCTACCCGAATCAGTGGATCTTGAAAAAGAAGGAGGTGATAATAGGTATCCCCAGTATTATCAAAATACCTCATCAATTATTGTTTTCTCTTGCTTGAGTCAAAGTATCAAAGGCATTGGGAGTCATAGAGTTATTTAAGTATTCAAGCATTTTTAGAGGCCCTGCAAGAAAAAACCCTAACAGAGATCAAGATAGAATAGATTACCTTTTGTTTGCCTGCCAGTTCCAACTAGGTTTCCCTTACCATCCAGGAGCTTGGCCTTACCATTCATGAATTCTACCTTGAAACCAATTTTATTCAACTATGCTACACTTAGTAGATTATGCCTTAGTCCTTCAACCCAATAAGCATTATCACATTTGATTCCTTCAGTTAGAGAAATACAACCTTTACCTTTCACAAAGAAAGGTTCATCATTCCCAAAACTGACACTCTCATCATCATAGTTCTCAAGATGTTCAAATTTAGTTTTACCACCAGTCATATGGTGTGAACAACTAATATCAATTATCCAAGTGTCATTCTTGCTAATATGAGAGAAAAGTGCATTCTATTCATTATCTTCATTGTCTGACTCATCCTTAATAGAAATGTAAACCATTTCATCTTCATCTTCATCACTATCAGAATCTTTAGCAATATAACAAGATTTCTTACCTTTGTCCTTGTAGCTTTTATAAATTTTGAAATCGTTCTTGCCTTTTTACTTGTTGAACTTTCTCTCACCTTTGTCTTCTTTGTTTGGACACTTAGCAGAAATGTGACCAACCTCATCTCATGAAAAGAAAATCAATGGTATTCTTCCTTTGTATTTTCCTTTTCCTTTGGCAGCTTTCTTTGCAAGTATTGTTTCAATGATTTCTAGATCTTCATCATCAGAATCATCATCACTATCACTATCAATCTGTTTTATTTTTGAGTTTCTATCCATCTTACCAAGGTTTAATTTATCTTTGAATGCAGACTCCAAATTTCTAGGATTAGGAGAATAATTGTCAAAATTATCCAACTCAAAAGTTGTAAGCCTTCCATCCAAATCATCTAGAATTATATCATTACTACACCTCATCTCTTGAATAGCTGAAACTCTAATTGTATAGATAGGAAGTAAAGTTATCAATACCTTACTAACCATTTTTTCTCTTCAATTGTTCCACAGGTAGCTCTGATGGCACTGACACTTTTCTTGATTCTTTCACTGTATTTCATAATGTCTTCTCCTTCATTCATTTTCATCTGATAAAACTGACCTCTGAGACTTTCTTATTTGGCTCTCTTTACATTTTCATCTCCTCCATGGATATCATGCAGTTTCTTCCACATATCATAGGCAGTAGGGCAGTCCTTGACTTCATCAAATTCTGAATAGCTGAGTGAAGAAGCTATATCAATCATCATTATGTTATGATTTTTCATGTCCACCATCTGCTCCACAGACATAGGTCTTGGTGGTTCCACATACTTATGATCCAATAATTTCAAACTAGTATCTCCAATAGTAGATAGATGTAGCCTCATCAAATCTTGTCATGTAGCAAAGTTGTCTGTGTTAAGCTTGGGGATCTCCCTTCTGTAAGACATCTCTGATCTTTAGCTTAGGCCTTGAAACCTTCCCTGAAAGCACCAACATCTCTGATACTAATTGTTGGAAATGAGTTGAGTAACTGAGAGGGGAGGGGTGAATCGGCTACCACAAAAACAAATCCAAGTCCCTTAGATTTCTTAAACAAACTTTTCACTATTACTCAGTTAACAAAGATATTCTATTGTTACTTGGTTAACAAAGAAATATTAAGATATAAACTATGATTATCCTTTAGTGATTAAGTGCAAAAACATAAAGCATAAATAAAATAACATTTACATAGATGACACTAATATTTAATGTGGAAACCCAATTTAGGAAAACTACCAATTGAAACTAGTTAATGTTTTTCACTCTTCTGAAGTGAGCCCTGTTAGGAGCCAACCCTGTTAAAGGTTACAAAATACACTATTAGGTGTGATCCTGTTAGATGATTTAATCACCTTGTTAGGAGTGGCCTTCTTAGAGGTCTCAAAACACTTCAATATAAACTGTGATTATCCTTTAGTGATTAAGTGCAGAAACATAAAGCATAAAGAAAATAACATGTACATAGATGACACTAATATTTAACGTGGAAACCCAATTTGGGAAAACCACCAATTGAAACTAGTTAATGTTTTTCACTCTTCTGAAGTGAGCCCTATTAGGATCCAACCCTTTTAAAGGTTACAAAACACACTGTTAGGTGTGATCATGTTAGATGATTTAATCACCTTGTTAGGAGTGGCCCTCTTAGAGCTCTTCAAACACTTCAATGTAGAAATGTCACCTTGTGAGAGGATTTATGAAAGAATGTTAAGTCTACTTTGTAAAGATATTTGGATCACTACTACAATTGTTAGAGAGTAATAATATATTGACCTAATACAAGAAGCCCTTGTCTTTGCTGATTCAGATCTCTTCTCTGGATTTAACTGGATCCTCACCAATCAAATATTCTATTGTAGCTCGGTGTGAATATTATGTCCTTAATCAGAATTCCATCTTATTTCACCTTCACTCTTCATATCAAAACTCATACACACATTCAGTCCAAACTTGACCTTGTATATATATGATAAGCCTTGTCAAGTCAGTATGAATAACCTTCCAAATAAATAATAAAACTTAAGTCTTTCGGCTGCATATAACCAATTAAACATAAAGTGTAAACTGTTGTTAGTTGGCTGACACTAGATGCATAGCTCAGTTACACTGTAATCCTTCAATGGCTGACCATTATTATATTGCCCGAGTGAACTTGGTTAGAAGTTAAAATCACTTTGGTCTTCTTTAATTCCCAAGAGAGCTTTGCATACATTGACTGTGCTCGGTTTAGGTATAGACATTTGTGTAACATGACTACATTTGTGTATACATAAATGACAATACACAATTTAATACATGTCTTCAACACTTACATCCTTATGAATCTACAAGAAAAAGTAATTCTCACTAACCAAAGCCATTGTCTTGTCAATACAAAAATATCCAGCTAATCCTCCACATTTATATTCCTTAATTATATTATCTCTCATAGAACTCCTCAGTATACAAAAATGAATTCCTTTGAATGACATATGACCCTGAATGAAATAGTTCATCCATTTGTTTCGGTCTTCCATAACAGGTTCTCTATAATATTTCCAAGGTTCTGCAAAATTAGGGTCTTCCTCATACAAAGTCCTCAACTCATCAAATCCCAACACTTCAACTCTCATTTTTGTCAGAAAAGTTCTTCTTCTACTCAAAGCATCAAGAATTTTATTTGATTTACCACTCTTATGTTTGTGTTGTCAATCTGGATTGCACCTATAGCTTGATATGATACCTAGCTATCCTATTGAAACATAGAAATTCTCTCAGGATGTGACTTTTTGTAAAATGAGAGAAGAATCTCCAGAATACAGGTTGGTTCCTAGTAGTGTTCACCTAAAACTAAAAATGCATACAGGGAAAGGGATGAGAATATATGAATACTTAAAACCTAGATGAGGTGATACACCAATGATTTGTATGCAACTTCAATTGAATCAACATGAATTATTGAAGATACTAATGATTCTCAATACTCATACAAGAATGCAATTACAAAAGTGATTCTATGCAAGGACCCAAAATATTTTTTTTGAATGGAAAACCTAGGCTTCACCAATTTTTTGCAAAAGAATAAGGACACAAACAAAGACCTGTAATTACAAGTATCGAGATTTAAATATGTAATAAGTAATGTAGTTTGAATGAAGGATAAACACAACATAAAAACAAAGAATCCACAATATTGCACCTAAATAAATGAGAAGGAACCATTGTATCTATATAACAAAAGCTGAAAAATCTCTGCTACAAAGTGCTCCTACAATCCACTCAAAAATTTGCAATGTGCAAAAATAAGATCCAAAAGAAGAGACTATCAAAAGAGGTCAAAATATAAGATATAGTCCGTGGAAGCAGAAAGGGTCAGACGCATGAGAAAATCCCACAAAAATAGGAGCCAAACTCCTTGAAAGTGAAGTCTCACTGATCCTGAAACTCCATTAAGCTATGCAAAACTGAAGTGCCACTCAAAGCTTCCCCAAAATTGCTCTAGATCCTCTAAAATCATGCAAAAACTATGGGGGTCAGATGTGAAGAGAAATCCCACTAAAATAGGGGTAGAAATCTTGAAAAGTGAAGTATAAGTGCTGGAAAAGAGCCCCGAATTGATGATGAAACTAAAACTAGCTCCTAACTACTCCACAAACTGAAAAAGAAATCTAAAATTTGTAAGCCCTTAAAATCTATTAAAAAACAAGGCATAAATCTTAAAATGTGCATTGAAATAGCCTCAAATTTATCCAGGAACATGCACATACAAGGTGGGGTGGCAAACTGAAACCAAACTACTATAAAGTACTCCAAAAATGGACACAATTGCCCTATCAGTGATGAAAGAATTGAAACTTCCCCCTTTAAGTCAAACAAGACTCAAAATGACAACCCCAAAGCTATATATTTAATCACTAACACACTATGCAAAAGGTTTATTTATATTTCCTTAATTTTATTTAATATATTTAATATCTTGTAAATAATAAAATCTACTTAATATTAAATAGAACCTAAAATAATCTTACTTGATATATTTAATATTAAGAAAATTTTAAAATTTACAAAATACTAAATATATTAAATCGAATCAAATCTAAATTTTAACAATATATATTATAATATATTTCTTATTTAAATTTAATAGATAATAAACTTATCTATTAAATATAAACTAGAAATAAAATATAACATATATTATTAGAATTCAAATAAAAATGGAAAATACAACATAAATCTTCATACATAAAGATGAAGTAAAAAAACATAGCCAAGGGATATCATTGGGAATTCCATTCAATTTGAATAAAATTGAAGTCTGACTTATACTATAGGGATCAAACCCTAATCTCAACATATATTTTCATTTTTCTATTCTTGTCTCCAAACACCTCCCAAGCGGCGGCTAAGAAAGAAACAACAGTAGGGTTTTGAAAGCAAAGTTCTGGAAAAACTTATTGGAGACATGGTATCATGCCCATCTTGATCTTTTAATAATGACTATGGAGCTCTCTGTTTCTTCTGTGAACACAACAAGAAAAGTAAAGGCCATCATGAATGCTGATCTTTTCCCTCAAAATTTATGCACTCTCCTTTGTCGCAGGTAAGTTGTTCTCCATGTAATGGATTTGATATCTTTGTAAAAAGAAAATACATAACTATGGAGGTTTTTATATTTCATTGTTATATCATGAAACTTAGGGTCTCTGTCACTGGGTTTTCCCTCTTTCTCTATGAAATAATAGGCTCTACTCTGCTATTTTTTGAGGGTCTTGTTCTGTATGCTCAACCTGTATATTTCACACATCTTCCAACCGATGATATTTGAAAACAAAATGCTCTCATATCTATAATTCTATGCTCAAACCTCGACCCTTCTGGATATTTTGTATACTTAGATATTCACTGTATTTGGCCATATCTCGGTAATGGGGAAATACTCATAATAGACCAATGACGGCCTTTAGCCACACTTGAGTCCTAATTATAGTTGAGACATCTTGATTTTTCCCTTTCTTTACAGTTTTTAAATCAATTACTTGCTTTCATCATGTTGGCTATATTGTTGAGTATATACTCGCTAGATTGACAGAAAGATAACACTTAACAAAAACTTGGTATTACAAATCTTATTAACCTTTATTTTCAAAATCTAGGCATGAAGGCCTTTACCCACTTTCTACCACTTCCCATGTTGTACCTGACATATCTTAACTTCAGAGCATCTACACCATGACTATCCACTAGTCTTTATCATTGATTTTGTTCCATTTCACCTCACTAAAACTCTCTTAGTCGGGATGCTTGATTATTAATTTGTCTTCATGTCTTTGATATGTTTGGTAACTCTATTATTGATGTTGTAGCTGATCACTATCATTTTATATTAAAGGGTATTGGTAAAATGATTGCATCTCATTGTTGTTGAAGTGAGATAGATGTTTTATTTGTACTTCTTTTACTGTCTTGTCCATACACAACATTGATAGATAAACATATGAACAATGTTGCATTTACACTTCCTTGAATTTATACTAGCCAATGGACCTATTTCTTGATTAATGTTGAGTGCCTATCACTGACATAAGGTTGTTATATAATTCATAATCTATATTATTGTCTCATAATGTTAGCTTAATTTAATATTGTAGCTCCTTTGTATCAAACCTGTGATTGCCCAGGTTGACATTCGTACCTTGTTTTACATGCTTATATGGTCTCATATCAATTTGAAATCAATGTAAGAATATAATTTCATGACACTAGACCCTTTTCATTATAACATGTACCATCAAATCTGGAAATGCCTGAAACATTCCTCTAACCTGCAAAATAATACTACTTATTTAATTGTAACATACACTTTTAATGTCTGTTACCTATAGAACAAGGTCCTTTGTTGAGATCTATGTAGCTTCACTTTCCATTGTTATGAGGCACTCTCTATAAAATGAGCTGGCATATTATTTCCTCGACTTGGAAAAGTATCTCTTTCTTCTGCCGCTTATATGATATCATGATCATTTTAGTTCTATCTGATGCTCTTTCCTAGATAGTTGTCATTACTAGATCTTTGTTGTTTACACCTTAATGTACTTTAACTTTGCACATCTTTACATTATGATTGTCACTCCTTTTGCAAAAAATGAATTTCCAAAAGGCTTCCCTTAAAAAATAAGTGTCCAAAAAGTATGTTGTTTCTTTTTAGTAATCTGAGATGATGCATGTCAGAAGGTTTCATGTTTAAACAAACACGTCCCTTCAACAACATAGGTCTTCAAATATTCTCCATGATTCAACTAGAAGGTCCCATTCCTGAAACTTATGCATGCCCCCTCAATAGCCTCCTCCAATCTTCAGTCTTGGCCTCTTCTTATCTCAGTTGGAAAGTTTCATGCGTGCAATGAATACATGTCCCTTTGATAACCTATAATGTCTTCATACATGTTCATGCACATTGAGAAAATATTAATAAAATACATATTCTTCCTTTGTAGCTTCCTTTATGCATTCTAATTTGTGTCTTTATAAATGTATGGAAGTAGATATCATAGATTGGTAGGTTTAGCTCTTCCATTTCTCAGTTTGCATGAATTGACCCCATTTTTTTTCTCTCTCTTTTGTAGGAAAACCTCGGATGCGTGACCAAGATTGCAACAAATTTCAACCCTCAATTAAAAATACCAGGAAATGGGGGGCCTAACCCTATCCTTCTATTCTTGACTTCTTTTCATTTATGAAGATGTAATTGAGCGTTTATTTCTGCATCTAAAATTCAAATGCATGTTTGCATTAGCCTAAGCCACGAGTTGTGTGGTTTCATAATGAATGCATTTTCATACTCGTATCTCTCTTTATTGATAAAAGGGCTTTTTTTAATCTTAAAATGCACTTTTAGCTTGTAGTTTTCAGAGCAACCACTGTTTGTGTGGAGCACTTTAGCTGATGTACTTCTGTTTTTTGAAATGAGCAAAGATTTTTTTCCTTATGAACTTGAAGAACTTGTACTTTTGCAAAAAAATATGGTTTCTTGATAGTTTAGGACAACAAACCTCAAACTTCTAAAACTTTTTCAAGAACTTATAAATGCACCAACAACTTAGAAATGAGAAAAAAATCTGATAACCGAATGCAATTGATTATAATAGGCAAATTTATCAATCAAAATGAACTTCTTTCACCAGAAAATAAGGGTTGATAATAACCCTACCAATTAGAACAAGCATAGTAAAAATTGGTAACAATTTCAACACAAATGTACTGCTCTGCAAAAATTCAACCCATCTCATGTCTCTGATTAAACTTACCCTGACTGCTCAAATATTGAAATGCTTGATGATCGGTATACAATACAAACTACTCAGGCAACAAATAATGTCTCCACTTCTTCAAAGCTTGAACTATGACATAAAACTCTTGATTATAAACTAAATATCTTCTCTTTGCATCATTCAACTTCTCACTAAAATAAGCAATATGTCTACCTTCTTGAGTTAACACTACTCCAATTGCATTCCCACCCACATCACAATCCACTTGAAATGCCTTATTGAAATCTGGTAAAGTGAACAAAGGTTGTTCAGTCACATTTTGTTTCAACAATTCAAAACTCCTATTTTCTCCATGTGTCCACTTAAATTATTTTTTGTCACCTCTCATTGTCTAAGTCATAGGATTACAAACCAAACTCAAATTACTTTTAAAATTTCTATAAAAACTAGCCAATCCATGAAATGATCTTACTTCTCCAACACTATTAGGTGTAGGCCAATAAACAATCACTCTAACCTTCTCAAGATCTATTTTCAAACCATCATCAGATATCACAAAACCCAAGTACACTATCTATTTTCTCATGAAAGAACACTTCTTGATATTTATGAACAAGTTTTCTTCCCTCAATCTCTGCAATACTTGTCTTAGATGCAACAAATGATCTTCTTTACTCTTACTAAAAATCAAAATGTCATCAAGGTAAAATATCACAAAATTACCCAAGAATTTCTTCAATACCTCATTCATCAACCTCATAAAATTACTCGATGCATTACTCAATCTAAAAGGCATCACCTTCTATAATTTTGATTTGATGATACCCAATATTTAAATCAATCTTTTTAAAATACTTTGCTCCACTCAAATAATTTGTTATGTCGTCCACCCTAGGAAATGAAAACCTATACTTCACTATCGTCCTATTTATAGCTCTGGAATCAATACACATTCTCCATTCTTCATTCTTCTTAGGTGATAACACTCCTGATACTTCACAAGGGCTCAAACTCTCTCTGATCAAACCCTTCTTCAATGATTCTTGTACTTGTCTATTCAATTCTTCATTTCAACAGGTTTCATTCGGTGTTCTTCTTTATTAGGAAAACTAGCTCCAGGGATTATATCCATACAATGACTAATACTCCTCATAGGAAATAATCCATCAGACACATTATCTAAAATCATGTCTTCATATTCAATCATCAATTATTTTACTTCCATAGGATGTTCTTCTTCAGATTTTAAATCAGACTTCTTAGGAATCAAAGCATAACACATACTATCACTTTTCAAACCATCCAAGGATTTCCTTCCTTCAACCAAACAAATTATGAAACTAATAAAATTTTCATTTTTAGGAGCCTCAACTAAGGGTAACAATACTTGTTTCATCCCATTAGCCACAATAGTATACTTATTCTTTCTACCATCATGTAAATCTTGTCTATTACACTAACATGGTCTACCCAAAAAAATATGACAAACATCCATAGGCATAATATCACAAAGAACTTCATCATGATAAGATATTATCTTCACTTTCATCAAACATTGTTCACTCACCGATACTTTATGATCATCCTTGATCAATGCAATTTGATTTAGGTTTTAGATGATTCAAACTCTATAACTTCAACTTGTCCACCAACTCCTCAGAGACTAGTTTATCTCAACTACCACTGTCAATGATCACTTTGCAACACTTTCCCTCAACTTTACACCTTGTCTTGAACAAAATTCTTCTCAGAAATAGATCTTTATCTACCTCTTCATGATATAGGACTCTCTTTTCCATTAGGGATTTTCCATCCTCAGATTGCTTCAAAGGTTCACTAGACTCTTCCACAAAAGCATATCGACCAATGCTCTCTATCTTCTTGTTTGTATTTACTAGAGTAAAATAAAAAGATTTGTGTCCTTCACCACCACACTTGAAAAAAGTTCCTCTAAACACTCTTTTATCATCTCTCTTGTAACTACTAGATCCACCTCCTCTCTGATAATTTTTTTCACCCCTTTGGTATTAGTTCTCTTCATTGAATTATGTCTTTCCTTCATTATGATCTGAATAAGATCTACCTCCTCCAAAATATCTACCTCTCTGGGATCTTCCACCTCTTCCTCTTTGTCTTTTTTCATGTCTTTTTTTTCAATTTCTCCTTCGCTTTTAAGGAATATTGATAAGCTCCCTCTACACTTTGCATTTTAACCAAACTAATCTTATCTTGAATAGATGTCCTCAAACCATTCAGATATCTTGCAAACCTCTCAACACCATCATCTATATGACCAAATCTATTATCTAACCTATAGAATTCCTCAATATAACCTTTTAAACTAAGATCTCTTTGCTTCAAATTGTGCAAATTCCTAAACAAACTTACTTGGTAATCAACATGTAAGAACTTAGCTTTCAATTTGTTCATCATCTGATCCCATGATCTAGTTTTGTCTTTTCCCCTTCTTTGTCTATCATTCTGGAAATGTTCCCACCATAAGGATGCATGTCCTCTCAACTTTGTGAAAGCATGTTTCACCTTCCTATCTTCATCGGTACCTTCATAATCAAAGTACTTCTCCATCTCTATGATCTAATCAAGTAATTCATCTAAATCCAAAGTTACCATGATAATTAGGTGGCTTGAAATGTGGTCTCACATTAATTCTAGTTAGGGCCTTTATGAATCTATCATATCCTTGTTCAAGTTCAGGTTCAAGGTGTTATTCACCTCCTTCAGCTAACTCTTCATTTGTTTCTTCTTCCTCACTTATATCATCAATATGTCGACCTCTTCTCTAGGTCATTTCAACAATATCTAATCTAGCTGCAATATATCTCAATATATCCAACACAACAGGATCTACATCTCTCCTTCCACCTCTAGCATTTGTTGGAGATTTACTTCTGGCAGCTAGTTGATTGTATGTTTGTCATTGATGACAAAATATAATATACAACAGTGTTCTGTATGTACTTATCAGAATGATGGTATCAAGCCTTGAGTGGTTATATTCATGTTGTAGAAATGTTGTTTATGTTTTTTTCATACACGCAAACTCAGATATGAAGTTTCAGTTGTGTTGTGTAATTATGTTAGTGGTAGTTACGGTTTCCAGAGTTTGTCTGTACAGAGCTGACATATTGCATTGGTTCTTGAGTTGCGTCTATCTTCGAGATATGCATGTGTACATTCAATATTAGTTATGAGTTGAAGATAGTTATCTAAAGGCGCCAAACGTGTTTCAACAAGACTGCAAAGTTAGAGTTAATTCGGTGAGGCTGACTTAGTGAAGCATCGTGTCTATTCAGTTTATATTGCGTGATTATAATTATGCTTGTGTGGTTAGTTAAGTTGACAAGGATGTTATGAAGAGTTTCTTAATAGGTCCCATGATCTCATACTTTAAGGAATATACTTATAGTACTTCATTTGTGGAATGCCAAGTGTGAATGACAAGATAAGAGTCAGAAAATGTACAGAGCAGAATATCAGTTGTGTTTCATTCATCAAGGATCTATGTGAAGAAGAAGTGAAAGATTACAATACACTAAAACTGATCAAGACAGCACGTCTACTCTATATTTCATCATCAGATATAGTGCATATCTGTTCTACAGAAGGTTGTAGCCTTCACCATTAAAGCAGTGAGCTTTTGGACAATGAGTCCTCACCCTTAACCGAGTTATTTGTAAAAGACTCCTAACCAGATCAAACCCTTAACCAAGTCACTATACTTATTGCATTGTAAAGAAAAACTCCTAATAGGGTTGCAAGATCTTCTAATAGAGATTATTATAAACATTTATAGTTCATTGTGGGTGTTAATTCCCACCGGGGTTTTTACCATTTGGTTTCACCGTAACCAAATTGTGGTGTTGTCTATTGTGTTATCTAACTGTGCATTTACTTTATTATATTCTGAAGTTAATAAAGGAAAAGAATTTAATTAGCTGATAACTGATTCACCCCCCCCTCTCAGTTATCCTTTGGAAATTCTAACAATTGGTATCAGAGCCAAGTGCCTTGGAGAGAAAGCCTAACAGCTTAAGGTAGATCAGATGGAATACTTCAGAAAAGAGAGTCCTAAGTTTGATGGAGAGAATTATCTGGATTGGAAGAACAAAATGATAACACATCTACAGTGTGTTGGTTTTGACATCTTTGAGATAGCTACATAAGAATTTGTTATCCCCTCTCTGAAAGATCTCTCAAGAGATGATGCTACTAGTAAACAAAAGGATACATTCACAGCCAATGCAGTTGTCCAAGAAGCCCTTATAAGTGTACTATCTGACAGTGAATTTTTTGAGATCAAGAAAGTAGACAAGGCATACACAATATGGAAGTATTTAGAAGACATGTTTGAAGGAGATGTTCAAGAAAAGAATGCACGCAGGAAAACATGGAAAAAGAAATATGATAGTCTTGAGATGTTACCTGAAGAAAACATCAGAGCCTATAATCAGAGGATAAACAAAGCAGTTTCTGGAATCAAAAATAATGGTGGACAAATATTAGAAGAAGATATAATGGACAAACTGTTGACTACTTTAACATCAGACTATGAGAACAAGATCAGTATTCTAGAGGAAACCATGCAATTTTCACAAGACTTCAAGTGAGAGACTTTGATCATTACAATCTCTGCATTCGAGATATCAAGATTGAAGATTGAACCTAAAAGTGAAATAGCCTTCAAAGCTTTAGTCCATGGTAAGAAATATCACATCTCTAGCAATAATGAGAAAGAAGAAGTTGATGAAGAACTAGAAGAAATCATTGCCATGATTTCTAAAAGAGAAAAGAAATTCAAGTGTCCTGCAAGAGTATAGAAATTTAGATATGATTATAAACCTAAATACAGGAAGGAATGCTATCATGGTAAAGAAGGTGTAACTGATGAAGATTTAGGAGAAGATGAAATTGGATTCATTGCCCTTAAAGACATGGAAAAATTACTTGAGGAAATGGACATTGAAGATGAAAAGAAAGCACATGAGTTATCCCTAATTTCCAAAGCAGACATCACAACTGACTGGATCATTGACAGCGGATGCTCTCATCACATGATAGGTGATAAAGACATATTTGTTCATCTATACAAGTACAAAGGTGGTATGGTTAGATTTGGAGATAACACTCCTAAACCTATCATAGGTAGAGGATCCATCACCCTGGATGGAAAGAAAAAGACAGATGATGTTTTCTATGTAGATGGATTACATCACAATTTACTAAGTGTTGGACAACTACTCGACAAAGGTTATCATTTGGAATTCAAAGACAACAAATAGATTATTATCAACAAAGAAGGAGACATGATTGCATCAGGCTCAAAAACAAAAGGTAATGTTTTTCAACTCAATTCAGATGTAAGTTGTTTTGTTGCAAAAGTGGATGACAGTTGGTTATGGCACAAGAGACTTTGTCATATCAATTTTGACAATATAGTAAAGATAAGCAATGTTAAGGTATTTAGAGATCTTTCGAGTATTGCAAGACCAGTTGACACAATGTGTAGGGAATGTGTTATGGGAAAGCATGTAAGGATCTCTTTTAGAAGCAAGAAGAACTCAACTAAAAACAAGTTAGACCTAGTGCATACAGATTTATGTGGTCCTACTCAAACCAGATCATATTATAGAGAAAGGTATTTCATTTTGTTTGTTGATGATTTTTCAAGGATGATGTGGGTTGTGTTCTTAAAGGAGAAGTCTGCGGCCTTTGAGAAGTTCAAAGAATTCAAAGCCAAAGTGGAAAATGAATCTAGATTTAAACTAAAGTGTCTGAGATCAGATAGAGGAGGAGAATTCACCTCTGACCAGTTTTATGACTACTATGAAGAATATGGAATTAAAAGATAGTTGAGTGCACCCAGAACCCCTCAGTAGAATGGGATTGCAGAAAGAAGGAACAGGTTCATACTTGATATAGCGCGCACTATGATGATTGAAGGAAAAGTTGCGCACACCTATTGGAGAGATGTAGTCAATACAACAGTCTGTACTATCAACAAAACACAACTAAGGCCAGGCATGGATAAGACACCTTATGAACTTTGGTTTGGTAATGTACCTACAGTGAAATACTTCAGAATATTTGGTAGCAAGTGCTACATCAAGAGAGATGATGGTGTTGGTAAGTTTGATGCTAGAAGCGATGAAGGTATTTTCCTTGGTTACTCTACTAAAAGAAAAGCATATAGATGTTTTAATTTAAGATTAAAGAAGA
>MU224979.1:507572-519415 GCA_018584345.1 Thuja plicata | reverse complement strand
TTACAACCCCAACCACTTAATAAAGATTGCGTAACTTTTTATGGAAACGACAGAGTAGAGGGAGTTTATTTTGGAACCTGGTATTGTAAGTTTCAAATGATTCCCAGCTGCAGCTCTGCCAACCAGTCCCAAGTGTGGTTCTTTGGTAGGATTCTTCCTCACGCTTTTCTATCCTTCTACGGATTCTTCCAACAAACTATAACAACCTGCCCTCGTGAGAGAGAGAGAGAGCGCATGCCCGCAATTAAGGAGCATGGTCTCCCTTAACCACCTCTCCGTTTTCTGTTAATAACTCTCGCCAAGAGTCCTCCATGCCACCATTTTAGCATGGTAAGTTCAGTTTTATGTGTGTGTGGAGAAGACATGTGCCAACATGTACGCTTTTTCTGATTTTCTTCAAACCATGAATATTAATTTATTCTTTTTGCAAGGAGAGGTTAACACAGTTTAACATAACATTCAATGGTCCACTAACAATTAATCCTAAAATTACGGATCTTATCTCGACTTAAAAAATGGGTTGTGACAACTAAACCTGTCACATTCATGATTAGGGAATCAAACGTCCTTCAGATATCCTTATTTTTAATGTTCTCCAAGCAATTAAGTGATAAAACAAATCCTTTACTATTTTTGGTTGGCTATGTATTATGATCATTGGAGTTCGCAATTAAAGCTTTCATTTTGTTACATGACCTATTCGACATCAATCATGGAGTCCTACCTATTTATCTTTGTCTAAAATCATTGCTATTACCAACATATTATCAAAATGATCCTTGACACTTAATATCTCCACTTTATCCATATCACATCCCATGTTTACCAAGTGATCTGCCAATTAATTTCCTTCCTTGTATGTGTGTGAAATACAAAATGCTTCAAACTTATCCAACATTGCCTAGGCTTGTTGAAGGACATATTGAATTTTCCATTTCTAACATGTTCTCATTTTTCATGCATCAATAATGATGAGAGAGTCTCCCTCAACATGAATTCATTTGACACCAATAGAATTTTCTAGATCAAGACCATGAAGGAGGGAAAAAGATTCTTCCATATTGTTTGTTCTAGGTGGTAGAGAAATTGATTTTGCCACAATTAAAGTTCCAAATGAATATTGCATGCATACTCCCGCCCTTGACACGCCTAGATTACCTATAGAAGCTCTTTCAAAATTCAATTTAAGGAATGGTGAGACTGGAGGTAACCATTTAATAAAGTTTTGTTGACTCTAACCTTAGAGGTACTCATTAGGGAACCTTTACGTGGCAAAGAAATATCTTTCCATGTTTTGTGAATGAAGTCATCCCATGAGTCAAAAATTGATTAGAAAGACTTGTTTTTTTGGACATGGTCACATGAGCCATTACTAATTCTAAGACTGATTTTTCCACCATTGCTTGCACATTTTGAATGAGGGGAAAAATGTTCTTGAATATGCACTAATTGCGTTCCCACCCTATTAACCAGATTACCACAGCTGGTATAATACGCCAAATACATGCAAAAAATGAATCCTTGTACAAAAATGATCATGATTGACAAAGATCCCATACTGTAAAATGCAGAGGCAAGGACATTTCAAGTTTTGATAACATGTACTACCAACAATGTTGGACAAAGGAACATTGGAGAAATAAATGATTTGTATCCTCCATTTTTTCCCAACACATGACACAAGTAAACTGGTTGGCGATTTGCAATCTAGCAAGTCTCTCACCTATAAGGACTATGTTTCTAAGAACAAACCAAGTGAAACTTCCTGCCTTTGGAGGAACCATGTTGCTCCAACAAAAAGAGTATGCTCTATGTGACTGCTCCTGAGAATCCTTTTTTTGACTTTCTTCATATCCTTACTTAACCAAATACTTCCTTGTCTTTGAAGGAGCCCAAATGACTCTATCTTCCTCTTGGGTGATGAAAACTACTCTCTCATACAAAATTTGTCTCATTAAGTTATTTTGTTCCATGGAAATCTTCATGCAAGAGAAATCTTTCCAATTTTCCTTACCTGTAGTTATCTCTACTGAATCTACATATTCAATTAGCTTTTCACCCCAAACTTGGGATAATATTGGAATGGTTGCCTGCAATTCAATTAGTTGTGAGAGAAGTGTAAAGCAATTCCAAGAGTCAATTTAGAATTTCACATCTTCTCCATTGTGCACCTCCTAGGAAATATAAGGTGTAAGTATGTCTCTCGAGGTTGCAATAAAATGCTTGCTACTGGGGGATTTTCTATTGTAAATATGCTTGTGGGGTCTAAGGAATCTAGATACTTTTCTTGCATAACTTTACACCAATTGGTACTAGCTTTAGAGTACATCTTCCAAACTAACTTACCTCCAAATGCTAATTTTATTTTAGCTATATCACGCATCCTAGCTCCCCCTGATCTTTTGTCAACAACCAAACCTTATAAAGAAATAAAAGGTACTTTATTAGCATCATTCATGTTTCCTCTCCATAGAAAGTTTCTAATAATATTTTAAATTTGATTCACTATCGTCGCTAGGGCTTTAAGGACTGAAAGGAAATAATTGGGGATTGTAGCTAATACAGTTTTAATTAGCATAATACAACCCGAGAATGAAAGAAAATTAGCTTTCCGTGAGGAGATTCTAGCCTTTAATTTGTCTATTACATTAGACCAATATGACATCTTATTACAGACCATAAAGAAAGTAATCCCCAGATAGGTGGAAGACAACTTTGCACATTGAAATCCTAATATATGAATAATTTTCCTCCTAATTGTTACCTTTGCATTGAAGACATATATCATAGACTTCTGAGAATTAATCTTCTTCTCGGAGATTATTGAATACACTTCTAATACTTGGTTAATTTGCTTGGCTTCTTGAATTGTTTCTCTCTCAAAGAGGAGGGTGTCATTCACAAATAGTGATTTGTATCGCCTGCCATAGCCCCTGAGAATGCTTAGTTCTAATTGACTTACTCAAATCCTTTTCCGTTATAATGAAAAGGAAAGGAGAAAGGGAGTCTCCTTGTCTAACACCTTGAGTTGCATTAAAGAGCCCCATTGGTGAGAAATTAACTATAAGTCAAAAGTTGGCTCCTTTCAAGCATTATAGTACCCACTTATACCATTTGTAACAAAATCTAAACCCTTTAAGTATCTTCAACAAGAAGTCACTTTACGATAGGCCTTAATCATATCCAACTTTACCACATAAGGAGAGAGACGATGTTCCTTGATAAAGTGCAGAATTTCATGAGCAATTAAATCCCCCTATGTTGTCTCTCTTCCTAGTACAAATCCAGCTTGCTGAGGAGAAATGAGTTTGTAATCTAAGATAAATGACTTTTGTAAATATATTATATATCGTGTTACACAGTTATATGAGCCTGAATTCCACAAATTTCTTTGGTTGCTTAGTCTTTGGGATAAGAGCAATATTAGTAGCATTGAAATGACTCAACATTTGTCCATGCTTGTGACATTCTTCAAGGGATAGAAACAAATCAAAACCTAAAACATCCCATATTTTTTTGGAAGAAAAAAGGCGTAAATCCATCGGGATTCCGTGTTTAACCGACGGAAAGGAGAAAACAACTTTCTTAACCTCTTCCAATGAAAAAGGTCTCATTAATGAATCATTATCTTCTTGTGAGACCAATTTAGGAATTGATGCCAACATATTTTGTTCAACTTGGACATCGTTAGAGCTCTGTGCTTTTTGTGGGTCTAGCAAGTTTGTAAATTTTTTAACCCCTTACTCCTCTATTTATTTGGCGTTTGTAATCTGTTTTCCTGTTATGAAATCCTAAATTGAAAATATGGACTAGGCTGCTCTTTTAATCTGGGCTGAAGCATGGAAATACTTAGTGTTGCGGTCACGTTCACGAAGCCACAATTCTCTAGATTTCATGTTGAAAATATATTTCCTCCCTTTTCTCTAGTTCCTCCCAAGTGTTTTGCAACTCCTGCTTGGTATATGTATTTGCATCTAGGACATGGTGGATGATATATTCATGCGCTTGTGCTAACTCATTAGCTATCTCTTTCTTTTGAACAAATATATTCTTGAAGACTTGAATGTTCCATGCTATAATTTGGGACTTAACATATTGTATTTTTTTTTGCTGATACATCCTTGTTCCTCTATCAAATAGAGCACTTACCCACCACTGGCGGAGGAGGCGGAGAAGGTATGGGCGCCTGAAACACATTTTCTCAAATTTGAAAGTTGCCCTATGCTTTTCCTTTGGATTTCCCTTTCATATTTTTAGAGAGATTGCATAGTGATCAGAACTAAAAAGGGGTAAGATATCAGTGGTTAACTGAATGGATGATATAATCCAATTATTTGAAACCAAAAATTTGTCAAGCCCCTCAACTATCTGCAGAAAATCTTTCCTTCTATTGGTGCATGTAAAATTACCATTATCCAGCACAATATCTTGTAAGGCATTATCTAAAATAAATGCATTGAAATCTTCCATTTTTTTGCGGTAGACAAATACCTTCTCGCTTCTCCTTCTCGGAAACAATGCCGTTAAAGTCCCCTCCCAAGATCACTCTTTCATTATTCAAACCCTGTATAACATTTGTAAGAGCTTCCCATAGTTTCACTTTATCCCTTATTGAGGTAGGTCAATAAATGTTGAAGAGGAAACAATTTAAATTAAAGTTCTGCACTTTTAAGTGTTGCCAGTTAGTTTCATTTCTAGCAATATCAATTGAAACTCGCTTCGGATTCCATAAGGCTATTAAACCTCCTAAGGCTCAATGAGCCAACACATGTACTAACTTCCATTTTCCCCCTTTGAGAATGGTTGACTCATATGACTGCTGTGACAATTTGGATTCTCACAAAAGTACAATATCTGCCTCACAAGCATCCACTCGTTGCCTGATTCAGGTACGCTTCTTAGAGGCATTGATTCCTTTGACATTCCAGGAAAGAACTGTCATTATGACTGAGGAGAGCATAATGCCTCCTCATTCTTTGAATCTTTTGTTGATTGAGAAGTTTCCATCAAGAGTAGTTTTAATACCTGTTTCAATTTCCTCCTTTATTTTGCTAACTTTAGGCTTCCTCCATCTCTTTGCAGGATTTTTCTTTGGGACTATGTGGTTCATTAGGATCTAAGAGAGAGATAGAGTCTGAGAATAGTCAAACTAATTTTTAAGTTGGGTATCCTCTATCTCCCTTGCCAACTCTTTTATATGTGGAGCTTCCTTCGTTGGGGATTTTGAGATTGTATCTTGTTGAATAGGGATGATATTTGCATCTTCTAATAAGATGCCATAAGAAATTTCCTCCATAGTATCAACACTCAGTACATGGCATCCTCTCTTTGCTAGAGATTTGTTTGGGGTTAACTGGTTCGCTAGTGACTGCAAAGGTGACATAGGATAGTCAAGTTGGTTTTCCAAATGTGCATTCTCTATCTCCCCTACCAGGTCTTTCAAAGGAGGTGTTTCCTTTTAAGAGGTTTGTTGAATTGTAGCTTGAAGTCAGGATGATATTTCCATCTTCTAACAAGATTGATCTGTTATCTCCTCAATAAGATCTACACCCACTGCAAGGAGTAATTCCTCAGCCATCTTCTCAATGTTGTGAGATGATGAATTGGTTACTAGCTGTGATGATAAGGACATATCACTCTTCTGACTCAACTTGAGTGAGCCTAACTCTTCCCTATCTTTCCCTGAATTGGTATCCTCAAGAAAGGATATAATCTGGGCGTTATTAGTTACACTAGGGAAATGAACGTTAGCTTGCCATGAGTAAATGTAAATACCCTGATATGTCCACTTAAAAATGATGTTCTGATTGAAAACTGTATCTTTGTATTGGGAAACATCCTACCTCTACAAAAACTAACTTGTTTCTTGTTCCTATTACACAGATTATTTAGCTTTGAAACCATTATGAGAACTGTATTGTCCTCCTGGTCTACTTTTCTTTTCTTACCAGTGTATAAATGCCTAGTGGATAGCCAAGTCCCCTTTTTCTCATAAGTTGATAGGTTGGGATGTGAGATCCTAAGATCCTTGTATACTGTTTGTAGCATAAGTTTTCCTGCAGTTACCACTGACTCAAAGAATTCTTTATGTTTGGATATTGGAGATTGAATGGAGTTGTGGCCAAACTCAACCTCAGCACACTCTGTTGTGGTGTGTTGAGTGTCATGACAAATACCATACACATTATGGGGATCTTCAATGAGAATTTCCTGCTCCCATTTCCCAAATTTGGAATTAAAGAGCATGTACCTTGAGACCTTTTTGGATGTGTCAAATAGGATACAAACTCTTACAAATTTGGAAGGATCTTTGAAAGAAGATAAATCATGCTTTAAGAAAATCCCAATTTGGTTAGGCATTACTTCAATCAGATGAAGTTCTCGATATTCTAATGCAAGAGAGTTAAATTGGATCCAGAAGGGGACAAAACTAGACTGGAATTGACTAGCTTTGAAATTAGGAGACTAGGGTTGCATGCATAAGCCACACTCTTCCAAAACCCAATACTTAATTCTGTAGGCATGATCTCTTTCTGTGTTAGATTTAAGAAGCACAAACAAGACACCCTCAACTTGATCAATGTCAAAAATTTGAGAGACCCCATCCCATTCTTCAAATAATACATTTTTGAAGCTTGTCTATATCCATAGTTAAGTTCCAGAACTTAGATAATAAGGCTCTCTGTCTGAGATCATGTATTTGTGGCTACAACTATTCCTGAGAGAATATAATTGATAAATATCCTTGTCTATCAAGTTCTGATATGGACTGGTGGATCTCTTTAGGAATCAAGTTGTCTTTATCAATCTCCAAAGTGTCTTTATTAGTCTCCGTGCACATCAATCCAAGAGCAGATTTTTTTTGTTCCCTTGTAGTTGTTTCCCCTTCCTATTTTTGTTGGTCTTGTTTTTCTTATTTTTAGTCCTCTACAAAGAGAAATCCTACTGGAGAGCTGCTTATCTTCTTCTTGTGGGATAGTTGTATTTGGATTGAAGGGAGCCCATATAGGCTATGAACAACGGTCACCATCTTCCCTTGGTTTATTCTGGAGGCACAGTTACCTACATGCAAGTCCTTTGAGGATGATTTAGGATTTAGTGTTGGAACCCTGGGTTCAAATTTTGATATCAAATGAACCGTGTCATCAAAAACGCTAGGAGCTTCATTGTGCGGGTGTGAATCCTTTGATGTATTTTGTACTGAAACCCTAGGGCCACTTTTTGGAGGGGGTTGACCAGCATCTTGAAGTGCCCTAGAATCCTCCCTAGGTAATGGCTCCTAGATTCTTTGGTCCACTTGGGGAACAGAGACATGTTTACACTAGTCTTGTGACTCTTGCCGAAGCCTATTAGGTTTATGAGAAAATATTTTCTCCACCCCCATTCTTTTAAACCCAGTCGTCTGCTTGTACATTTTAGGGTGAGACATCTTATTATGCCTGTGGACTTCATATCTATGTGATCTGAAATCTTTATCAATATCAAGATAAAGACAATCAAGGATCTCATTTGTGACTCATGCGCTTCTCCTCAAAGAAAATATCAAAGACTTCTTGCTCCTCCTTCAGATGCATTTTTTTAGGGTAATAGGGTTTCCAGTTAGGTCTGGAAAATCTATAACGAGGCTGAAATATGTTCCCCTAAAAATTATTTTCCATTTGTAGATTATCCTTGTAATTATAATGATTAAAATCTGTCAGCCCTTGCCTAGACCAGTTACTGCCGTGTGGGCCTCTGCGCGCTTGGCTTCTTGGATCAAAATCCCTTCCCTTCCTCTGTGTGATAGCCATTGGAAAATAAACACGGTTTATATAGGCCAAATACATTTACCAACAACCAAACATCTAATTGCATTTTATCCTTTGCAAACAATATATTTGTGTCTTTAAAAATAATTAGCTCCAAAAAAACTTCTTTACTACATTTCAAATGTAAAGGTGAAGTCTATTCCACATAACTTTGGTTGAAAAATAAAACCCCACGTGAATTAGTATGGTCATGCAAGTATTGATAAATAACTTGCTGTTGCATTAAATATTTTTATAAGTTTATTTAATATCTTAAAGAGCATTCAATTTGATAGGTTAACTTTCTTGGGTTGAGGACAGATGACACATTTCTACTTGATGAGAATAGAGAACAAGATTTTTCCTTCCTCAAACTCTACTCTATGGAATTGGAATGGGTTACTAGTGTTTTGTTTGGAAAGCTTTATGTGGTCTTTCAAACTCCTTTTATGATATTTTAAACTGTGAAGTTCATGTTGAAAAATGGGAATTCATGCATGTTGAGATGTTGAGATAGTTAGGTAAGTAATAATAAATATTTTGTAAGTTCATTGAGTATTTTATGGGCATTTAGATATTTCCAAGAGCTTTCAATTTAATGGTATACCTCATTTAAATTTGAGATTTTGTACCATGCTCAGAACTACCAAGTAATTATTTCAATATGAGAAAAATGAGTGACAAGGCTTTTCTTTCTCAAACCCCACTCCATGGATTTGGAATGGATTTCTTGTTTTTGGGGTCATTATTCTCTTTGGGACTAATTTTGAGAGAAAGTTTGAAGGAAAACTTGATAGTGTTCTAGAGGTGGAATGAGTTGTATTTCTCTATTGTTAAGAAACTTTATTTAGCTACTTAGGCTCCCAATATTTTATTGTATTATTTTATCCTCTATCTTTAATTAAAGTATGAATACGGTATTTTTATGATGCTTTATGAATGACAAGGTATATTTGGAATGTTCTCTTCATTCTCTATCTCCATGTTGATGATAAAATAAAAACCTTGAGAAATTGAAAAAGAATATGCTTTGTTGCTAGTTTTGAACTCATGTTTGTATGTTTTGTGAGCTTGTTTATGTTGTTGAGAGTTGTGCTTCAAAATGATGATCTTTGCATGTGTAGGGGTTAAGTAGGGATAATGGGAGTTGAGGGTATATGTTATTATTCTAATGTGTGAGACAAAAAAGTGTTTTGATTTTTCGAGGAACTATGTTTTGGTTGGAGGAATAGTCATGATGGTAATTCTGAAAATTTACCCTAGGAGTACATTCCTAGTCTTTGAAAGACATTTTTGGTAAAAATCCTCAAGAGTCTGTGACTTATGAATTATTATAATCATGAAGATGAAGATTTTAATATTTTTATTTGGCTTATAGACCCTTTTTAGCTAGACACTTTTGCTCAAATACAAACATACATCTTTGTTATTGAGCCACGAGTATTTCCATGTGTTAATTTTGTGTATGCTACTTGTGAATTTATTTTTTTCAAAGCAATTCTCTCTTGTGCTTGATTGTGAATCAATATAATTATCACTTAGTCAAGGGGTTTACCTCTTGAGAAAACATCATATGCTTGGGAGGTAGCATTCTCCTATTGGCTTGAAGGTGATTTTTGGAACTTCCATAACACATTTTAAGACTCTCTATAAGATTATATTTTGTTGTATCCATGTTGTAAGAATATTGAACTCTTTGTATATAAATTTTCAATATGTGAAGAAATGGATCTTATGATTATTATAAATTTATGATATCTTGTAAATGTTAATAAATATTAAGAGAGATTAAAAGTATATTTCAGTTCACAATCATGATGTTTGTGTCACCTTCCTTTTTCTTTCAGCTTTTTGTAAAACCTTAAAGAAAAAAATTAGTGAGCTTTCTCAATGTTTAGATTTTATATGTTGCAACTAATAATTTGCTAGATTATAGTATTTAAATACGTTGTTCCAATAATATATTCTAGTATGTTTTGGCTTAAAATTTATGACTAAAAATGTTATTTGGGAAGAAATTGACTAGGTCACCTTTTAATAAAGTTTGAAGTTGCAACTGATTTCTTGTCTCTATGAATTTCTCTAGTTTCTATATAAAAATGCATTCCTATCATTATAAAATAGCATAGGAATTAGTTTCAAAATATTTGCAATCATTTGATTCTTCATTGTAACTTTTGCCTCTTCAAAGGATATGGATTTGGTGCTTAATACTAGGTTATGGATGTGGTGAGAGCACTTTATCTCGATCAAGACTTAGTATATCCCCTTCAACCTCCTCTTTGAACCTCTCAATGTTAGACATGTTTAGTCTATACTTCCAAATATTCCTCTGCAATTCTAGGAAGATTCTCTCTATGAATTCATGGGCGATGCAATTGGCTCCATCTTGAAGCGTGACTCTACTACTCCCTACATAGGTTACTCTAGGTTTGTTCATATTTTTGTGGACACTGACATCTCTAAGTCTCTTTATGGGGATATTAGTTTGATGGCGGAGCATAGACAATGGACTTAGTTGCTTGACTACGCGGGTTTCACTGCAAATCTAGGTGATGTTTTGTCATGTCCACTCTCTCAACATAAGGGCTCGACTAAATGGTAGAAATATGTTCGTATCCATCACTTGACAATTAATGCTTTTGACTCAATATTTTTTGGTGTCTCTTAAGATGACAAGGTTTCAAAGGATGTTAGGTATTTTATTCCTAATCCTAAAGAGGAAACTCATGTTCCCAAGGGGTTTCCTCATGTGATTGATGTGCCTATGTGCCCCGCTTCCTCTACTCTTGATGTACCATTGACTTTGACTTTTCTTCTAATTACTCTATAGGTAGTTGTTAAATGACTTCCAATATCAGGCCTAGACATTTATTTGTTATTTTGTGCCCATGGATGGGCCCTCTATGTTGACGTCATTTTGGAGAACCAAAAATGTGAGTGTAATCCTATTGATGTATGCATATGTTTGGATCATAATGACATTAATTGAGCCAAACTGTTAGAAGGAAGGAGTCTTTTTTTGGAATACTAAGCCCAAGGAGATTTTTGAGGCCATAGAGGGACTTCTAAAGTTAATACATAAGTGTAGGATCTTGAATGAACACCTATAGTTGCTCCATAGAGATTTCCTCATGTAGATAATCATGAAGAAAGGGACTCTTCATATCAATTTGTTGGAATTCCTGATGATGGGATACAATTATAGAAAGGACAAGTAGAATAATATTCATCTACAAAATTGATGCAAAAGTCTCAAAAGTCAAAACAGTCAATCTCGAGAATCGGGGACCATCTTTTTTATACCAAGTGAGCCTCAAGTTTGTCAAGTGACTCATGCTAAAAATTTTGTTTGATAGATCCACTTGCATCAAAAAAGTTTCCTTACCTTAGTAATCCCACGTGCGGTTCCTTTCTAAAGATTTGAACTCTTGTTGCATTGCAACGTCCCACTCAGGAATACCTAAATATTCTAAAAAATCACATGGATTACAAGCTAAAGCAATGAAGAGGCATGGAGATTTCTCAAACTATGACCTTGTTTTTCTAATATATGATGGATCATTAACCCAATCATCTGCCAACATGAGTGTTTTAAGAGCCCACAAAAGTGTTATGGCTCAAGAGCCCGAAGAAGAATCAACAACCACTGAATGATGAACAATATAGGAATGTGAAAACTCGTCATTACTATCACCATCTAAGTGGAAGAAGTCTTATCAAAATTGGGAGGACGAAGATTATTTGAAAATTGTTAACCATGATGAAATTTCTCCAATGTGATGGTAAATGGAGAAGTGGTAAAAGAGGAATTGAAACGACTTTCCTAAAATCAAACACTCCTTTTGATATAAAACTCATGAGTGGTGGGATGGAGAAGAATTTATCCTTTGACATTAGGTGGATACCCAAAAAAATATGAAATGTTTTTGTTATCCAAAATCTAATCATACAACAAAATAGGCACTAAAAGAGAAAGTTGCATGTACATGTCACCCAGTTAACACTATCTTACAGGTTTTGATGATTTGCATTCACTTACTACATTTATTATCA
>MU224979.1:455995-481585 GCA_018584345.1 Thuja plicata | reverse complement strand
ATTATGCAAACTTATATTATTCTAATATATGATTGATTAATGAAACATTATAAAATTATAATGAATAGACATGTCCCATGAAGGGACATGTCTCTCCTAGCCTCTTTCCCAATATAAATGAAAGAGAAATTGTTGCATTTGAAACACACAGAATATATACAAGCAATGCTATTACATTTGCAGCTATCCTAAAAACTTAACAAGAATGACCATGTTCTTAAGATCATTGATTCTCTCTATCTTCGTATTCATTTGGTAGCTTCATGACCATCCTAGTGATGTCCCCTTTTTCAAATAATGAAGACGACCATCACACTATGATTGCCATCAAGATACATGCAACTATTTTTTGTTGTCTTTTCCTCACTTGATGGATTGTCTCATTTTGGTATGAATCACAATATCCTTTTCAATGAAATTATATTCTTATTTCATGACGTTATCATTGGAACTTCTTACTTTTGTCCTTTTTGAAACACCATATAGCATTTTCCCCCATTCTTCACTCTTTATCATGAAATATGTGTTTATCTTTCCATTTATTATATGGTAGACCTAACCTATATCCATGAGTGGTATAATCACTTTATCTTTTGAAGGTTAAGGTTGTAAGTGTGTATTCCTTCCATTAAGAGAGTTCTTATGAATTGAACAATGTCTTTTCATATTGTCTTTCTTGAGTCTTTCATGTTGCCACTATACTATTCTTAATTGTTACCCTAGATATACTTCTTATGAATATCAATGTATGTCACTTCCTTCAAAAGAAATGTCATCGCCATATTTGTATAATTGTATTTATTAACAGGACTTCCATCTACAATAAGTTCAAGAGTCCCTTGAGCCTTGTCAATTAAAACTTTTATGTATCTTCAATTTTTTTCAAGAATATAACCCTCTACTCACTAGACTATCATCATTCTTTGATGCTTGCAACACTACCTTTCGTATCATCTAAAATATGTGATAGTCTTGTTAAGTATCATTCTCATTATTCTTTACAATGGGATCATCACCACTTGAGGACAACTACCATTTATTTGCAAACCAATAGAGATAAATAATGGAGACTTTTTCAAAACAAGACAATTTACTAATAATGGATAAGGTATATTTAAGTATTTCTCACCTTTTGCAAAACTTTGAAACAAATCTTGAAGATGCTTGGACAAAGATTAAAACAACATGATTAATTGTTCAAGCCTATTTATGGAAATAGAAAAATAGGATAACAAATCTATGTGGTATGAAGCACCCAAATCAACGATCCCACAACATTGTTGTAAAACAACAATAACTAGAGTCTTTTCATTTCATTTCCCCTTACTTTTTTTATGTGTCCTTAGAATACCTTTATGATGAACTCTTTTGACTAAATCAAGCACCTTGATATTGTTCTTTTCTAGAAAACATGAAAGACGATCACTTTGTTTCTTTAAACACTTATGTTTATTATGGCCCACCTCTTATGATAAGAACACTTAATATTCTCCTCCTTAAGTTGTTTACCTTTTGATGAAGAGGTCTGATTATCTTCTTCTGAAGCAGTATGTTTCTAATATTTCTTCTTATTTTCATGGTTCTTTTGTTTTTTAATCTCATTTGCTACACCGTTTCTGTTCTTTTGTGTATTGATTTATAGCTTAGGCATGGGACTTAAATTATTTCATCCCATTAGAACCTATTTGTCTTTCGAGTTCTACAACAAATTTATCTAGAGAAGATATTTTTTAGATATAACCTATAACAAATTTTGTAGCATAGATTGTAGAAACAAACACTAAATAGTTAAGACCAAACTCAAAAAAATACTCAAGATCATTGACTTATCATCCTTGATTCCACAATGTTTCAATTGTAATCTTACAAAGCTGAATTTTGTGAAGAAGTCTTATCAGTTGTTGAATTCGGTGGCACTCAACCCTATGTCCTCAACCTCCAATTGATGATACCTTAACTCATCATGTTTACCAAAGAGGATTTTCAAAGTGGTTCACACTCCTTTTAGTGTAGTGGAAAATTTGATGTGAAAAAGAAGGTCAAAAGAGACTCACATACATATGGTATCAAAGGCGTCATCATATCATTAAACCATTTTATATTTTTTTGTAGCATCTTGAGGTCCAATTTCAAGTCTCATTATTACCCTATGACATCCATGCATTTTGAGATACAGTATCATCTTTCAAATTTCTATTCAAAATAATTATATGGTAATAAAACAAGAAACCTAGATACATCCATAAGTGTGGGCACGTAAATTGCAAGGTAGAAAGAGACGTTTGAAAAAGAAGACACATGAGACACCCCTCTCCCCCATTCCACCAGTCTAACAAATCACCCCTAGGTATTACAAGGTTAACACTATATAATTAGTGCGTTGACAAGGTTTATCATATTATAATATATTTTACGCCTACAATGGACAATTACAATTTTAGATACAAACTAAATCCAATATCAAATCTGAAAATATAAATTTGTAGCTATGTAGTGCGCAGCTCAAAGGTAAAAATTATGCATGTTGAAGGGGGGGAAAATATAGCAAATTCAACCTAAAGTGCCTATTAAAAAAATGGCAAAATATTTGATGAAATCCTTCATGGATGGACAATGATAGATTCCATCTTTCTATCAAGTATTCATTTGCAAAAATACGATGTTAGGAAAAATGCACTTAAAAGAAAAAGCTAAATTTTCCTTACAAGAACAAATTGTTCTTGCTTCTGACCTATTTTTTGTAAAAAATATTAACTATATACAAAAATTAATAGATACCCAAATTATTTTTTCAACCCTAAGAACAAAGCGCAATAATCATTTTGCTTCCAGTTAATAGAAGCTATATTTCTAATGCCAAAATAAAAATGGCTCAAGTAAAAAGATTTCTACTTTTTTCACTTTGACTTGTTATTGTATCCTTCAATCTCTGATTTCGGTAATGTTATCACACAGGTTTGCACCCTTTGCTAAGCTATTAACTTAGCAACCTTGTGATACATGGGAACATTCCTAGGTTGTGGGTAACCTGTAATGAGAATGAACCTCCAAAGTATACTGGTTCTTAAAGATACTTCACCTGAACTATCTTTTGCAGAGGAAAGGATTTAAGGATGAAACATGAAATGAAACTCTACTCTCTAAGGTGATGCACCAAAATGATGATTTGAAATTTATACAACTGATTAACACACAATAAAACCAGTAACATAAGGTTTTCTTGCACAATTATGTGATTCATAATGTTTGCATCAACAATTTATAAGGCTAAATAATCACAATCATAATAGGAGAACGACTCTTTCTCACAATTTAAGACTGATTTTATAACTGACACAACTCATAACCTAAAAATATGTATGTATTCCTGTACAAAGCTATTGATATGAGATACAATTACAAGGACAAGAGACCTCACATGAAACTACATCAACAATAAACATACAATATCATAAAAATGAGAAGGCATAAACTGCTTATTATTGCAAAAAAAGGTGTTACAATATTGTATTAATCTCTTAAGACGAGTTACAAACTCTTCACTTCTGCCAAAGAACTCTGAAAAATTACAAGTAGCATGAAATGACTAGCAAGAACTAACTTCAAAATAAAGTTTGAACAATACTTATGCCTCCCAAACAGTTGCATCAAAATAGGAACAAAAAACCATCTTGGTCGTATGACTGACAATTAATAGCAAATATTATTATTTTGCAAAATAAATAAGGTCTGCTAAACAATTTCTATTTATTACTTAGCAACACCTTACCTTTTGAAGACATATGCAAAATAAAACCCAAAGCAACCCAAAACACCTACCGTGGCTATTAATTTGAGAAAAGTTTTTTAAAACAAAAGCATAAAATGCCTAAATTATGGTGGTGAATACTTATGGTAAAAAAAAACCCTAGCATCGAATATTTCATTTTTCCATATGCTTGTTGTGGAACATTGCCATGGGGAAGTCAAGTTTTGAGGCTTTCTGTGATGAATTTTAGAGAGGTTTATGTGAGCTCAAGCCTGGTAAATTCTATCCTTGTGCTTAGGGCTTCATTTCTACAAATCATAATGAAAATATTTTTGTTTTTCCTATGTATTAGCTCCATACTCGAGCTCTATGTTCCCTTTATGCAGCCATGTCTTTTTCTCTGCATATTTTCTTCTATTTTTGCCACAAACAATTGAGAAATGTAAAATAAACTTGATCTCATTATATTTTTGTTTAGGGTTTCATGAATTCCTTGTGCATAGGTAAGCTTCTTTACAATGCGTTGAGCCCCATGGAAATATTTATGTGTTCTCCCTTTTTAATGCTCAACCTGGGCCTTTGTCACTACAAAATCATGAAAAGGTTTGCTTTTTTTATGCATTAGAAGAGGAACATGGCTTTATATTCATGGCCATGCTATAACTTCTGACATTCTATAGTCTTCAAACCCTTATATTTTTTTAAAACCTAATGGGTATTTATGTGAAGATTTTATTATACATATGGAATGGCTTCATACTTCAAAAACTACCACAGTTATAATGGGGTTTGACAAGCATTTTGTTTTTTAGCACCTTGGAAACTCAGTGCTTTCTTACTTCTGTGATCACTAAAATTATTTGTACATATATATCATTGTCTTATGGACCACTGATTCAACTCATGGTACTCCCTTAGCAAGATATTGCATACCCTTTTTGACTAGTCGCTATTAAGAAATCTTGATCCTCTACAAGGAATAATTGCACCCATGCTTTGACTTCACTATTTTGCAATAACAAACATGATTGTTACTTCCATCAATGTCGTGATTTGTCTATATGAAAATGCTAGGCTCCTCTCAACAACACTCTTCATGCCTTTGGCATCATTTCATTCTTTAACAGTGATGTTTTCTTATCACTAATTTGTCTTCATCACTGTCAATGTTGTTCTTATTTACCATGTCTCTGTCAGGTTTCCACTATCTTGGATTTTAAGACATGTCTCTGCCATTCTTATCTTATGATCTTACATCACTGTGTTTTCCTTTGGTTTCTTTCCTTTTATTCTTTTATGATTGTGGTCCTTGTAGTCATTGTCCTTAATCTTATTCTCACTGTCAATGTTTAATGATGGAATAACTGTCAACCCTTGTGTGACTGTAATAGCAGTAGATGTCATTGTCATAGCATTGATATTGATCCTCTTGGCACGATGACGGTTGCTCCAATGCCTTTTATATTTGTTTACTTTGATATCATGAGGATATCCTCCATTCTTTGCTAATATCTTCATAATTATTGTTCTTCAAAACCACTGTTATTGACCTTTTTATAATATCTTTGCTACAAACATCAACACTCTTGAAACTACTATTTTTGTTGTTCAATGTCAACACTACTCATTTTAATGTTCATGAAAATTTCTTAGCATCTATAATTATCACTGTGTTGATGAACCTTAATGATTGTGATTTAGTCACGCTCTTTTGATGTATCATTGTGCTTTGTATTATCATAACTTTGAACATGACTATATATCATTGCCTCCTTAAATATGTTTGTTATTGTACTTACTATATCAAAGGATAATAGGCTAGGCTCAACCCTTGTGGGAGCCCATTTCACCTCACATGTTGTAAACTTTATGAAAATTAGTGCAAAGTTATTAGCAATGAAACTGTACATATACCTACACAATGAACAAACCTGTTAGCTAAATAATGAATCTTTAGATTTGATGTATGTTGATGATGGCTCTATTTTTTATCTTATGCATTATGAGAGTTAAATATGCATTTGTTGGTTTTGCATATGAATTGATGAGGATCCCTGAGCTCTAATCCCCCTTCTCTCTCTTCCTACAAGCAACCCTGGACAACAACATACTTATGAAGTTGGGGAGTTGAAGATGCAAGTGTATTCAACCATGAGATTCGTCATTCGTCAAGAAATAATGGGTCCCCAACTCTTTACACATGTTTTTTTAGATGTGTATTTCCTTTTCATAATGTACATATTTAGCCATTCTCATGACTTGTGTGGGAACTTCTACAATTGATATTTATGAATAAAGAAACAAACTTTTGATGCCAAATTTGTATACTTTGCCATTGTAAAACATTTGCATAATAGATCTAAAGTTTATTTGATATCATCTCTTGTACAAACACTTAGCATAATCATATATGTATCTTTCATTTTTCAATGCAAATGTTGTTCAAGCTCTATCTGATTGAGCTGAAAGTGAAATTAGGTAACATTTTTGGTGACATCTCAATGGTGTTTTCCTGCTAAACACATTGTGATCTATAGCCTTATGACATCATTTGGGCGGAGAGTCATTCTTGCTTAACAAAACTTAGAAAATAGTCATCTCAACACAACTGCAACTCATTATGGTTATGTTATAACTTCTTATAATCCCATTGAGGGGATATGTATTGTTTGTGATAGTGAGCTGTCAAATGCAATATTATGAATGACATTAATCTAGTCAATTAGACTATAATAGGAAACAAAAAGAACACCCTTCCAAATGTTGAAACTCACTATCCACTGGCTACTGTAATTCACTATGGTTTTGTTTAGTAGGTATGGATTGTTTATGTCAGTGGAATCATCAATTCATTGGTATTCATGATGAATACCCACTTGACCAGAAAATAATGCTTTACATCATAATGCCTTCTTTATTCACCTACTGAAACTAAAAACAACTCGACTACTTGTGCAAAACAACACTTAGAAGAAACAAAATTGCTTCTAAACTATGCACAACAACATTTATTAAACAAATACAACCTACTTTACTATGTACAAATTCATATCATACCTTAGAAGAAACGCTTGAGGTGAATCTCATTCACTGGGATTGGCTCCATGTCACCATCCAACCTTGACAACTCAAAGGCATTATGATGCTCACACCTTGAGATATTATGGGCCCCACTCCAAAATGCATCAAACTTGGATTGCTTTCCAAGTTTTCTCTTAAGTTCATCCAATTTTGGCATTATGTCACCCACTTGGAATATTCTTGGAGATACCCTTTTGTTAAAAGACCTCTTCATATGTGCTTGATGTTGCTCTATCCTCCTCAAGGCCTCATTTCTAGCTCCTCCAACTCAACCAGTTGAGCTAACCTTACTGTCATAGGAGCCTCTTCCATCATGTCAAGTTGGTTTACTAAATCTAGTGTTGGTAACTCAAGTGAAATAGGTAGTCTAGCTTCATTACCATATACTAGCATGAAAGGTGACTGTCCTATAGCTCGTTTAGAAGTAATCCTATCAACCACATGGTTGATTTCGTCTTAGTATGCTAGGCTCATTGGTTACCCTTAATAGTCTTCTTAATAATCTTGATTAAGTTCTTGTTTGTGGATTCCACTTAGCCATTGCCTTGCAGATAGTACTTAGAAGACGTATTTAGATAAATCCCATTTCTTATAGCCCAATCAAACATTCTAAAATAGACAAAACTTAAAGCATTGTCTGAAATGATAGTTCAATGACTCCAAACTTGGTAAGCAGTTCATAAAAATTTAGTACAACAGTCTCATTTGCCTCCTTGAGTGCTATATCTTCAATTCATTCAGTGAAATAGTCTGTGGCTGTAAGAACCCACTTGTGACCAACACTAGATGTATAGTTTATAACTCCAATAAAATGCAACCCCCACCTCATAAAAGGTTGTTCAAACTGAATATGTTGTAAAGGCAAGGTTGCCAATTTTTTTCCAACAAACAAAACACATTCTTTGCACTTTGTTACCCATAAGTGTGCATCCTTGAATAGACTGGGCCAATAATAACCACCTTTCATCACCTTAAGAGTTGTTGCTCTTGGTGAAAAATGGCCCGCAACTAACCCCTCATGGAATTCATACAAGACCTTTTCAACTTGATTAGGTTCAATACATCTTAATAATACTCAATTGAAATCCTTCCTAAAACGAACACCATCAAGAAGCACATAAGGTATGGATTGCAATCTAAACTACCTTCTTTTTGGCTTTATCCAAGCCCCGGGGACACTCACCAATCTATCAAAAAATGGACTATCTCTTGCACCCAACCTGTTACAAGAGCTGAGACAACAAATTTCTCTTCATCTTGTAATGCTAAAATAACTTCTTGCTCATTTTCCTTACTGTTGCTTATGCCATCAACAAGTTGTTCACACAACCCTTACCCCTAACCAGGTTAGTAAATTTGATTTCTACATCATAATCCATTACTTTGGTCACCCAATTAACTCTCTTATCACTCAAGTCCTTACATAAAAAAAAATCTTTCACACTAGAGTGTGCAACCATCATAATAATCTTATTATTTGACAACATATGCATAATTTTTTTTAAACTTTTTATAAAAAGAAGCACATGTTTCTCAATAAATGTATATCTGAGCTCATAGTCTTCGAGTCCTTGACTAAACAATGCCATAGGTTGTTCCAAACCTTCATCATTATGTTGTACCAACATAGCTGAGATAGATTCAATATTTCCATATGCATATAGTGTAAAATCCTTAGAAAATTAAGATTTAAAAGTGTAGGTGTTGTTGCCAATGTTTAGTCCAGCTGAAAGGCGCATTCTTTCTCAACATGGCAGTTAGTGGAATTAACAAATCAGCTATATAAGGAATAAACTTCCTAATGAAGTTGATCCTACCAATAAAACTCCACAAATCCTTCTTGTGTGTTGGAAAAGGAAGGGCTAAAAATGCACTTACTCTTTCATGGCAATGGTGATTCCCTATTTTGAAACTACATTGCCAAGCAATATGCCTTCATGAACAACAAATACACACTTTTGGGGATTAAGAGATATCCCAAACTCTATGCACCTTTCAAAAATATTCCTTAAATGTTTTATATGACAATTAACCTCTTTACAAAAAAATAGCAACGTCATCAAGATACACTAAGACAATCTTGTACATTAAACTTTGAAAAGTCATATCCATAGCCTTCTGAAAGGTTGCCCGAACATTGGACAAACCAAATGGCATCTTCCTAAAACCCATAGTAGCCCATTTTGTGGTAAAGATTATCTTATATTGGTCTCCATCCTTCACTAAAATCTGGTTATAACCAGAATAACCATAAAGCAAGGAAAACTACTCTAAACCTGAAACTACAAGGAGAATTTGTTCCACGAAGGGCAAAGGATGACAATCTTTTAATGATGCCCTATTTAAATCACAGAAATCTCCACATAACCTTATCTCTCCAATTTTTTCCTAACAAGTACAAGGTTTGAAACTCGTGAGGTATGCTTAATGGGAAAAATAATATTACTCTCAATCAGCTTGTTCAATTTATTACGCATAAATGGCTCTAGTTTTGGGTTTAAGGGCCTTTGTTTCTATCTCACAAGTTCGGCACTAGGCTCAAGCTCAATGGTATGTTGGATTAGTTGTGGATTAAATCCTTTCAAATCATTGTATTCCCATGCAAAAATATCACTAAATTATTGAAAAAGCTGAATAAATGCATGTTTTTCTTCCGTTGTACAACCCTTGCCCAACTTGAGTAGATTACCCGTGCAGACCTCAACCTCTTCATAGTGATCTTGTTGAAGTTGAATGTTGACTTTTGGCTCCCTAGCTTCGTCATAAGAATTAAACATGGACTCTAAGGTAACCAAACCCTTTGGCATCTTGTTATTTTTTAGCTGAATAATCTACTCACCATTTTGTTGCTACATTTTTCCTTGATTGGCATGTGAAAACTCATCTTCTTCCCTTAGAAAATTTAAAATTTGTTGATCACTATCAAACACCTGCCAAATCATATTGTAATACGAAACAAGTATAACAATAATATTAATATGCTAATGATTTTTGCCACTATTAATCTCCTTAGGAATGTCAAATTCAGCTCCTACAACAACTAACCTATCAACATGTCTATACTTATTTCTAGGTACAAAAATCAAATTAAAGACATCAAATTCTTCAATAACATCCCACACCCTATGTGTATGAATTAAGCAAGTCATTCTTAGTGACATTATGCATTCGTAATTGATTCACAACGAGTTCACTATCTCCATACACCTTCAAACAAAAAATACCTCATCTCCTTGCCCATTCCATTTCATGTATTAGAGTTTCATATTCAACAATATTGTTAGAGAAACTAAAACAAAATTTGAAAGATGAATAATACCTCTCACCTCTAGGAGAAACAAGCATACAACCACCACCACCACCACCACCAACTTTACTCCTTGAGCCATCAAAAAATAATTCCCATATTTCGTTATCTATCTGTCCATCTTGTTGTTCTATACTCTTTTCAAGGTTAGGCATGAATAAATCAGCCTCACGCATCAAATACATACCTAAGCCAACTTTTTCTAGATGCTCACACTGACCTTCTACTTATTTTGAGCAGCCCACTCATTAAGAACATCTGGTATATCCTCAATTTGAGTATTACCTTCTTGAACAACAGGTTGCTCCTCTTGTTCACTTGCAAACAACTTGGCATTTAAAGGACTTGGAGTGTAAGGTTCAATATGATCTTTGGTTATTAGTCTTGATTTAACTGTAATTTTGGTGTCATATCTGGTTCTAAACAACATATGTGACCAATCCGAAGATATATACCCTCCAATCTTGGCAGTAAAATCCCTTGACAAACATATAAAATAATAGGGAGGCAACTCTACGACATAGATATCATGTGGGATAGAGAAGTTTGGACAAGCGTGCAAAGTTAAACTCGGCCCCTTAACAACTCCTATGATGCTAACAACAGTCTCATCTAGTTGTACAACTCACTTTTGAAGTGGCTCATACTCAATACCTAGCTTGTCCACAATTTGTTTAGGCAAGACTGAGTTGCTAGCACCTAAGTCAATCATGCAATTATGAATTAGGTGATCATAAAAGGCGGGGGTTTAACTTTTAAAACTTTCTATTATTTTTCATTTATAACAACATTGGTCAACACAACCTTGGATTTTTCTTGATTAAGCTCACTAGATATGCGCAAATCTTATAAGGTTGATTGAAGAAGGTCCCTTTGACCAGGGATACTCAAGGAATCTCACATAGACACATTTACCTTCTTCATATGGCCAAGAATGTTAAAAGGGGAAACACTAACCTTAGATTGACCCTTTGTAGCAGCAACTTCAACATTCACAAAAGTTGGTTGTGATGGTTGTGCTAGATTTTTAGGTTGCTCCTTTCTTGCTATAGGTTGGTTACTTTGCAATATGTGTACATTAGGAACATTAGGTTGGTTAGAATCACCATTTGAAGGGCCAACACTTGTAGAAGGACTAGGATCACTTTTCTTTCCTCCTACAACTTGCTTTGCCATTATAGAACCACTAACAAATTTTTGCCCACTGTCCGTTGCTCTCTTTTTGCTTCTTGTATTGTCTGCAATAAATGGACCATCTCGGTTCACACCACATAAATCTTCACCTTGCCAATTTAGAAGTATCTTCTCTAGTGGTTGACCTTTTTGTTGTTACATAGACACTTCATCAGGGGTATTTGCTTATAAATTTAGGCTATTCAGAACCATTAAGGTCCGGTTTATGAGACCATTTGTGCAAGTGTTCTGACTATGTGGCTGATTGCAGGTAAAACACCATTCATAATCCCGTGCCAGGTTATTTTGTGCAAGTACAAGCTCTTTTGAAGAGCTGACAACATTGGATTATGAGATTGATATGACATTGTGTTAAAATTTGGTCTTTGGCATTGATTATTTGGTTGGTAAAAGGACCTATTATTTTGATTTTGTTGATATGGGGGTTAATATGGAGTCTAGTATGGTTTGTAACTCTGATTTTGTTACTTTTTAAGATTCACAATTTCATTTCCAAAAGTCTGCAACAACCCCTTAATATCTTGTTGGAAGGGCATTTTCTTGACTATTGGACTAGGTATTAGGTGTTGGTAATACTAGTGTAGTTGAAATAACAACTATAGGGGTCTCTTGCTGAAAGAAAATACAAGAGCAAGAAATAAAAAAGAAAATAGAAGAGCAAGAAATTAAAAAAAAAATCCAAGTAAGTTTATTGATTGAACTAATGTCACCATGCAAGATGAAAAACTTGAGAGAGCAATACCCAAATGAGAGTGGAGGCACAAGAGCTTTAAAAGGGGAAAAGAAAAGAAAAACCCCTTGAATTATGAATGAAGGCAAAGCAGAGAGAGAGAGAGAGAGAGAGAGAGAGAGAGAGAATCGTTACAATGCTCATTGAGAAGAAATGAGAGGAGAAGCATCTCTCAAATAGAGAAGAGGAGATGAGTTACAAATTAACTCACAAATATATGAATGCCAACATTCATAATATGTGTGTGCAATGTGTCAACATCCTTTTAAGGAGGATGAACTAATATTCCTTAATAAAGGAAAATTAAAAAAACTGACTTGTCATCACACATGTACAGGAGGACAAATTACATGAAGGGATTCCAAAGGAATATCCTGAACTAATTACAAATAAAGAACCTAAGCCAAGTAAAAGATCAAATATTCTAACAACCCCCCTCAAGCTTTACTTGGGGAGTTTACATCAAACTCTTCAATGGGTTGCAAGCCAAGATTTTTACAATGAGATAGAAATATATCTTTACAATATCTGCAACTTGATCTTCATCTTTACAATACAAAAGAGAAATTTGATTGTCTTCATTTGAGTTAAATCCAAATCTTCAAATAGTCTTCTTAACCATATGACCTCTTTAGTGCAGTGGTAGAACCTTTATATTTAACTTTGATAGAACCAAGAGAAGTGGATTTTTGTTTTTGAATGTTCCATGAGATTTCACCTGATCCAACAAAAAATCTATATCCACAAGTAGATTTCCCATTATTGGGATCTCCTCCTGGATATGAATTAGTATACCCTTTGAAAATAAACTCACAAATTATATCATAAAAATAAACAACCATTAAGAGAATGCATAACATATTCTAAAATTATTTTTGAAACTTTAAAATAAGATTGATGAGGTTTAGACATGAATCTAGAAACTAAACCAACATTAAGAGAAAGTTTAACAATAGATTTTTGATTCCTTTCCATTACACAATTTTGTTGACGTGTATAGGGAATGGATAGCTCATTCTTTGTACCAAATGATTTAAATCAACCATTAAAAATATTATTGACATATGCTATATGATAATCAATTCTAAGAATTATGAGCATTAAAATCGTAGTCTTTCAAAGATACGAGTCCAACAAATTTCAAGAGCTTCTTCCTTAGTATGAGGAAAATGTATCAAGTTGATAATCATCAACTAAAGTAAGTGCATATCAAATCATTGGATGGAGGGATTTTCCACAGGTCCCAAAAAGGTTACTATGATTGAGGTGCAATTGAAGTGCCTTTCATGGTTAACCTTGTAAACAAGGCTGCCTAGACAACTTACCAAAAAAATGCAACTATGTACAAACAAAATAGATGGTATAAAATCATACTAACATTGATAGCAAGTCATGCTAATACAATTAATAATAATACTCATCAAGGCAATTATAGTAAAGATAACTCATAATACTTGAATAAAATATAACTTAGCAATATCAATGATGTTATTTGTTTTCAATTAATCATATGCCACAATTCCTATTACTTCTTAAAATTGATATAATTTCAAAAGGTTGAACATTGGTTAGCTAGGAAAAGAAAAATCACCCCCTTCACTTCAATAATAATTTCAATTTTTAAAGAAAAATGAAATGATATTTATATGGCTAAGAAAAGATTTTGTTTTAAAAAACTTTTAAATTACAAAAAGTTCTTGTTTTATTTAAACAAATTTCAATAGTTTAAAAAAAATGTCTTACTAAAAAAAATTTGTTTTCTTGATACAAGCTTTTTTTTTTTAATTTGAAAAACAAAATTATTTAACTTGATTTCAGAATTATAGCAAACGTAATTATCAAAAATGGGGATTAGCAAAAAATATTCCCTTATAATTAAAATTAAAACTTAAATAAGAAAAAAAATTATTAAATTTGTTTTAATAACTTTAACAAATTTATTATTTGAATTAACTTTTTTAAAAATATTTGTAAATCTTATAAATAAACTTTAATGGTTAAAAAACTTATTAAAAAAGAATTTACATATCATGATTTAAAGCTTTGAAATAAAGACAAGAAGTATACAAAATCTTTTTATTGTAAAATGGCTTTATTTGTAAATCTTAAATGATAACTCAAAAAAAAAAAAGATAGGAACTTTGGAGAAACCAGGGAATCGCTTTTAAAAAAAGATTTTAAATTTATAAGACTAAAAGAGAAAATAATGTACCACTCATAAGCATAGTTTAATAAATATAAATTTAAGAAACAAAACCACTAATAAAAGACATAATTATAAAATAGAGATTAAGAATTAAATTAAAAACCTAAATATGTAAAAAAAAATATAAAAACAATTTAATTTTAATAAATTTATTATTTAAATTAACTTTTTTAAAAATATTTGTAAATCTTATAAATAAACTTTTATGATTAAAAAAATTATTTAAAAAAAAAACTAAAAAAGAATTTACATATAATAAAGAAAAAAAAGAAAAAAAAAGTACACAAAAACTTTTTACGTAAATAAAACTTTATTTGTAAATCTTAAACGATAACTTAAAAAAAAGGAACTTGGGAGAAAGTGAGGGAAACAAGATAAGTTTTCCCTTTTAAAAAAAGATTTTAAATTTATAAGATTAAAGGAGATAAAATAAGGTAGCACTCATAAGCATAAATTAATAAATAAAAAATCAAGAAACAAAGCCACACATAAAAGACTTTCACAGAAGAATCAGAAGCGCTTTAAAAAATGAGACACGCGAAATAAGCTGGTTGAAATAAGGCGCAGAGAAAAGGCAGAATTAATAATTAAAAAAATGCTAAAAATAGCACAGCTTGCAAAGAATTTGGCAGGGAATGATAAATATATACAAATCTAAGATGTGGCGGAAAAGAAAGAAAGAATGTGGCAAAGGAAGTTACAAATAGCAAATAAATAAAGAAGGAAAAGACGTTACTAAAGAAAGAGCAAAGATATATATCACTCAGAAATACACTTGCAAGCAATCGACAAATTAATACAGAGATATATTAACTGAAATAGGGAGATTAGTTTTTTTATTTGAAACCTGCAAACAAAAAAAATGGTCAATATAAAAAAAATTATGATTGAATACTAAAAAAATATTTTAAAATAAGTTGTAATCTTGCGCTTGACACTATAGAGGTTAAGCTATTCAAAATTTATAAATTTAATGCAGATTTAATATGAACTTAATCTAAAATTTAAATTGAAAAACAAGTTTTGGTGGCAAACCTTCCAAAACTTAAAAACTAAAAACTAAATAGATTAATCTTGCATGCAAACTTGTTGACAAGTTTGTAAAAAAAAAATTCAACTTAAATTAAAAAATCTAAAAAAAAAAAGTTAGAATAAACTTTTGCTTCTTCTCTCAAAGAGTGCCTCCAACAAGGAGGGTGAGTGAGCTTAAAAAATGAACAACGACAACCTTCATCAACTTCAACTTAATCAAGGATTAATGAACTGTTTTGATACCATGAAAGGAAATACAAAAGCAATAAATTTAAAAAATATACAAATAAGTTTATTGATTAAACTAATGTTACCATGCAAGATGAAAAACTTGAGGGGACAATCACCCAAATGAGAGTGGAGAGACGAGCTTTTGAAAGGGGAAAAGAAAAGAAAAACCCCTTGTATTATGGATGGGCAAAGCCTATATATATAGAGAGAGAGAGAGGCTCATTACAATGCTCATTGAGAAGAAATGAGAGGAGAAACATCTCTGAAATAGAAATGAGAAGAGGAGTTGCAAAGTAACTCACAAATCTATGAATGTCACAATTCATAATGTGTGTGCAATGTGTTAACATCCTCATAAGGAGGATAAACTAATATTCTTTAAAAAAAGAAAAATAAAAGAAATGACTTGTCCTCACACATGTACAAGAGGACAAATTACATGAAGGGATTCCAAAAGAATATCCCAAACTAATTACAACTAAAGAACCTTAGTCAAGTAAAGATTAAATATTCTAACACTTGCAAACATATTAATGGCTGAACTACAAGAGCTACATGGAATATTGGCATAGGAGGCCATGGGGCAATTTGACCAGCCTAGATAAGGTTGTTCTCGGCTTGTATAGCTATATCAGAAGCACTTGGGAGTGAAACACCTCCCATAGATTGGATTATAACAAATATACTACTGCTAAAAGCCCTCAAATAGTACAAAAAGCCTAGATCAACAAAGGGTCTTACCGTTCGAGAAATTTTCTCCAATGTTTTCTGAAAATGGAAGTTAAAGTATGTAATTTGCTCATGAGGAGCCCTCTTAATTGTAGACAGTTGCTCCACCAAAGAAAAATGGTCTGATTTATCCTCAAACAAGTTGCAAAGTTCAATACCTAGTTGGTCCTAATTGGTTATAGAATTCACCCTTAAGCGCCTAAACCATTGCAAAGTTTTTCCTTTGAATGATGCAGCTAACAATTTTACTGCAACATTATCTTTTGTAACATGATGCAAAGCACACAAATTGGCCACATCTTTTATGTGTTCAACTAGGGTAGTTTGATCCTCACCTGTAAAAATGGTAAACTCTTCTAAGCAACCACAATAATGTCATCACGCTGAGCCAAATAAAGTGATTAGCAATAAAATTGTACCTATACCTGCACAATGAACAAACTTGTTAGCTTAACAATGAATCTTCAAATTTGATGTATGTTCATGATGGCTTTGTTTTTCTCTCTGATACTTATGATTTGATGCATTATGAGAGTTAAATATGCATTTTCTGACTTTGCATATGAATTGATGAGGATCCCTGAGCTCTAACCCCCCTTCTCTCTCTTCTTACAAGCAACCCTGGACAACAACATACTTCCGGAGCTGAGGAGCTGAAGATGCAAGTGTATTTAACCATGGGATTCGTCATTCATCAAAGCGGCCACAATAATGTCAGCATGCTGAGCCAAATTAAGTGATTAGCAATTAAACTATACCTATACCTACACAATGAACAAACCTATTAACTTAACAATGAATCTTCAGATTTGATGTATGTTGATGATGGCTTTGTTTTTCTCTCTTATACTTATGATTTGATGCAATATGAGAATTAAATATGCATTTTCTGACTTTGCATATGAATTGATGAGGATCCCTAAGCTCTAACCCCCCTTCTCTCTCTTCTTACAGGGAACCCTAGACAACAACATAATTCTGGAGCTGAGAAGCTGAAGATGCAAGCGTATTTAACCACAGGATTCGTCATTGATCAGGCAATGGTGGGTCCCCTCGTCTTTACATATGTTTTTTCTGTAGATGTATATTTTCTTTCATAATGTACAGATTTAGCCATGCCCACGGCTTGTGTGGGAACTTGTACAATTGATATTTATGAATAAAGAAAAAAAACTTTTGATGCAAAATTTGTATAATTTTCTGTTGTAAATCTAGTAAGAGCCAATAGAAAATTGCCACTTGTTGCATATTGATTCTTCATTTGACCATATGTAGAGATGTAATAGCACAACAAATGATAGAAGAAAAGGAACATAAACTAACATAGAGTTTTTTCGTGTTGTGACTCATCCGTTATCCCCCACATATGTAAAACCTTAATGGAGTTGTAATACTAGCAAGTTACTTGTTAGCATCAACTCAATAATTCTAATGTCGTCAATAATATAATAATACTAGAACTCAGTTTAGGACCTATGAGACCAAGAATGTGCTGTAACAACAAGAATTTTGTCAACCCCTTTGCAATTTCCAACACCCTTGCAAAAGAAAGTGTTTTGAAAAAATGATGGTAATAAGCTTTCAGTTCATTCTGTAATTTTTTTGAATTGACTAAGAGGGAGATTTCAAATATTGTCAACCATATCAAATAACGAGTACAGCAAATAAAAGAGCAATCACATCAAATTGAATGCTCAAGCTTTTTCCATTGTTGGAAGTGGCATTCAAGAATGTTAAACTACCATATTTATTGGCACAGGTTGAATTAATATGGTATTCTTCCCCATTGTTTATTCACTTTAACCTTAGGTGAGATCACATAGAAATATCTTATGTCCATCTGGACAAAATTTATGAAGGCCCGCTATAAATGTTGCTTATTAGAGCAAGACCATATTACTTGTCAGGCCTAGAATAGAATTATAACATTTTGGTATTATTTGCAGCAGGAATCCTTCAATAATGATTGAGGTGAAAACTCCAAAAGAGCTAACATCTGAGCAAGTATACTCTTGACATTCCGATTCTCTCTTGTATAACAGGCATCTTCTTGAGAAGTATACTGTGCTCATTTCATTTCATTAGAACTAACAGCACCAATCCTTTGATGTGCCAATTAGGAAGAGCAAATCCCATGCTTAATTCTCAATTTTCCTGGATCAAATACTTTTAAACAGAACAAGAAACATGAGGAATTATGGAATTCAGTACATCCCAGTGAAAGTAAAGAGAAGCACTGGCAACTACTTTGCATTCAAATTTATTTCTCCAAAACTGTAAAACGTATAGCACAAAATGTAGAGAATTTTGTTCCCATGTCAAAAACTAAAGTTCATCTGATGTGTCAGATTATTGAGATAAGCACATGTTTAAGATAATAAGAACAAATCAAGATGCTTCTAATAAGAGGCAAATGCCATAATTAAGTAATTTGTGAAAAGGTTTCAAACCTTGGAAATTTGAATGCTCCACTCCAAAACTTATGCTTGACGCATAAGGGCTTTATTTTCTCTAGTCTTACAATTATCTCAGCAAAAGTAGGCCTCACCAATGGATTCCTGTCCCAGCATTCCTGAATCAACCTGCAAGATTCATAGGCAGAGCACGCTGTAGTTCTTAGACATACAGAAATACTAATCAGTATGACTTTGCTATAAAACAGGAATGCTAATTTTATGCAAAATAAGTTATAGCAGATGGTGTATTTCAAAAGAAATGCTTTTGGTTCTATAAAATGGATACAAGAAACTGCTTAAGTTCAGATGGTACCTATCCTTTAAGAAAACTAACTCAGATGAAAAAGCATTGGCAAAACACTAATGTAATGGTTTTCAAGGATATAAACTTGACACTGCTCAAGTTCAGCTGGTTCCTATGTCTTCTGAAAGATTCACTCGGAGAAGAAGGCTTTAGCATTAGATTTAGAATATATAATAGAAGGAAAACTACATAAACTCAATGAAATATCTTTCCCTGGGCTGCTATACCAGGATCCAATTTTGTTACTATATTTTCAAGGAAATGCTCCAAGAAGAGATTTTCATTTTTTAATCCAAAATAACATTTCATAAATAAAATATCTAGTACAGCTCTTTTTAAGATTGCAAAGAAGATATGAAAAGAAGAATTTGTATATTGAAAATGAGAGCCAGATATTATCCAGCTCTATTGAGTGGTTAATATCATAGGCCTGTGCAACTGGTATTTCTTCCTCTAGTTTATGAATGGCTTATAGCCAATTAAAATGCTCTATCATTTCACATTCCCTCTCACACTAATCTCCAAACACTCTCTTCAAACCAACACTCAGTCGATGGTGTACATCAGAAATATATCACAGAATTCGAATTGTTTGCCATTTCCCAAAGAAAAACACATAATTTAGAAATAGGGATTCTGACTTCTCCAAAATAATTCTTTGACTCTTCACTATGAGCAATCAAGGAAAGTTTAACTCACTCTTTTAGTTCACCAGGACAATTCTTTGATTTGAGTTTGAAGGGTGGTCTCTTGTCCTCCAAAGCCATCATCCTAGAGACTTCTTCTGGTAAATTTGGATGAAAAGGAGCAGTTCCTTCAATCATCTGAAAGCAATAGACAATGAACCAGAATACTAGTTCAAGATTAGAGCATACTATTGCAATAAGAGTGATTAGTATAGTCTTTATCGCTAGAATTAATAGTCTATAAAGGCCATAAGACATATCCAAATGTTTTTATTTTGTTGTATTAAAAATTCTCAAAACTAGACACAAGATTTTCTTTTAAAAAGTTGGCAGATAAAATCTGAGGTGATAGGCATATATGCAAATGGACATACATTAAAATTCAATATCTAATTACAATCTTCCTGTGTCATCTCCAAGGCCAGAGCTTATGAAGTTTGATAACTAGAAGCCTCTTCCAATTTACTCTACAGGGCTAAAATGTACTTTGTCCTCAAATAAGGTGCCTAAAATGCTGTCATTACGTACTTTAAAGCTGAATTTTAAATTTAGCATCCAACAAGGATCTTATCACTGATTACTCTATGTAATTACTGTGGGATTAAATCCGACCAATGAAATTGCTCCACCTATTAAATTCTTACTGAACCACATTGCGACTATATGCTGCACAAAAATGTCTTAAAGACTCTTAAGGCACTTTGCCACTTGTTCACAGAAAACAAGTGATATAAATGAGATCTTTCTATGCTTCGCTTATCAAAACTCAAATATTGATATACTTAGCTATGTTTATATACCATTATCTCTTATTTTGGCTTCACTGACAACACTAATGCCCATTGGGGCAGCCTTTCTTGACTTTGGGGCAGCCTTTCTAGAATACTTGCAGTCCTTATTGACTTTGCAATCCCATATTCAATATATGGTTGTATGTATTTATGTTTGTAGTTGATAGTTGCAGATCTTTAATATTATGGTTGTAATATTGGTGAATATGGTTGAATACCATAATGTCACCTCCCTTTTGATTTTCTATATAATGGATGCCCTGCCTCTTATTTCTCTAAGGCAACTTGGGCTTTTGCATATTTGTTTGTCTTGTGATTAGCAGATCACCATTTTACCTTCATCTGGTATCAGAGCCAATTTGAGAAATTTGTCTTTCATTGCAGGTGATCTAGAAGAGATCAAAGAGAAAGTTAAAGACTGGAGAGGAGCCTGAAGAGCTTGGAAATCAGTCAGTCAAGAGATCTTCAAGATCTAATATCAGCATATTTGATTGCAACTGGATTGTTTGCTGCAAGCTTGAGCATGAAAGGAGGTTTCTGTGTGGAGGCGTTTGCAGCTTGAAAGGAGGTTATTGCAATTTTCTTCCTTTTCTTTCTAGCGAGAGAAGTGAGAAGAATATTGAAATTTTTTTTTTAAAAGAATACTTGACTTTTTACATTGATAGGAATTTTTAGCTTTTATTATAGCTTCAGTTATATGCCACTTTTTAAAAAAGCTTTAAAACTCTTTTGTGGAAACATGAGTTTTATTTAAGAAGGAAATTATATATTGGAGTTTTTTGTGAGGAGTTCTAAAGTATTTCTTTGTAATCTGAAAAATAATATTTTTGTAATTAAGTGTATTATCGATGGTAACCGACACTTATTATCAGTGGAAAATAATAATAAAATTGTCTTATGAGACAATTTTACATATTGGTGTACTAGAATGCAAATCTTGCACAAATCTAAGGATTTGTGGGATATTGTTCAACATGGCTATGTTGAGATAGCAGATGTAAATGCATTAACTGACCAAAAAAAAAAAGAATACAAAGCAAATATAAAGAAAGATAATGAAGCTTTATTCTTGATTCAAGGTGCAATCACTCAAGCTATCTTTCCTAGGATAAGTGTTGTCATTCATTCTACGCAAGCATGGAAAATAATAAGTAATGCATATCAAGGTGCACAAACTGCTAAGTTGCAAACAACGAGGAAAAACTTTGAAAATGTAAAAATGACTACTGGTGAATCTGTCAATGAATTTCTGACAAAGGTAGAAGGTTTAGTGATTCAGATGAAAGTACTAGGGGAAGATGTAGATGAAAAGCATGACATTGAAAAGATTTTGAGAAGTTTGATTCCAAAATTTAAAGGTGTGGTTTGTACAATTGAGATATCTAAGGATCTCTCAAGCATGAAAAATTGATGAATTAAGTGGAATTTTGTTAATTGCTGAAGAAAGAATGAAAAGTAATGAAGAAAGCTTAGAGCAAGCATTTTCCTCTTAAGCAAATATAAGAGGAAAAAGAAACACATTCTTCAAGAATCATAGTACAAGTGATAATAACAATAACAATGAATACAAAGGTGAATCTAGCAATTCTAGAGAAAGAGGAAATTATTCCAAAGGAAGAAGTAGCAACTTCAGAGGAGCTAGAAGAGGAAGATGTAGAAGTAGTGAGGGAGACAATAGTAAAAGGAATGTCCAATGCTTTCATTGCAATAAGTTTGGACATTATGCTTCAGAATGTTGGAGTAAACAAGGTGAAACAGAAATGAGAAGTGCTCATAGCATTGTTGAAGATAAACAATTTTTTATTTATTTCTTGCTTCAATACAAGTGTAAGTGAATAATGTGTGCTATATAGACTCTAGATGTTCTTCACATATGACATCTAATGAGCATCTATTTGTCAACTTGGATCAAAAGCATCAAAGTACAATAGTACTAGGAGATAATAATTATCATGGAAGCAAAGGTACGGGTACTCTTGCAGTTACAACAAAACATGGTAAAGTGATCAATGAAACACTATTGGTTCCAGCACAAAAAAATGTGTTGTCTGTTGGACATATGTTAGAGAAATATTATCAAGTAACTTTTGATAAAAATGAGTGCATAATAAGAGATAAATCAAACAGGAATGTAGTTATTGCAAGAGCAAAAATGACAGGTGATAGGATGTTTCCACTTCTTTTTACTCATGGGAACCAAACACTAAGGTCTACTGAATTGAGTGAAAGTAAAATTTGGCATAAAAGATATGGTCACCTCAGTTTTAATGGTTTGATTTTAGTCAAAAGATTAAAAATGGTTGAAGGTCTAACATCCATTGAAGACACAAAAGAGGTGTGAAAAATGTATTGTTGGCAAACAACATAGGATACAATTTCCTATTGGAAAATCCAATAGAGCTAAACAACATCTTGAGATAATCCATACAGATTTGTGTGGTCTTATGGAAACACCTTTGAACAAATCCAAGTATTTTTTAACCTTCATTGATGATTACTCAAGAAAAACTTGGGTGTATTGTTTGGTTACAAAATCAGAAGTATTTGAAAAATTTGTAGAGTTCAAGAGTTTGGTTGAAAAACAAAGTAGTAAGTATATCAAAGTGATAAGGTCAGACAATGGAGGTGAGTACAAGTGAAATCAGTTCATTGATTTTTGTTGATATTTGTAGCTTCGATCGGATAAAATATTGATTATACGAGATTAGATATATAATATTAATATATAGATAATAATAATAATAATAGATATATAATATTAATATTTAGATAATAATAATAATAATAGATATTATCATTATATATATTGATATTTATTATTATTAGTTATTATCATTAATATGATATATATATATTAATAATGATTATTATATTATAATTATTCTCATTATATCGAATATACAAATAAAATATCGACCATATGACTCGATTTATTATGCTGAACAATTATTATCGATTGTTAAAGAATCCCGATTATATATCGGGTTTGGGCATTTTGGGCAGCGTATTAATTATGAAATGTCACGCCTATGATAGGCGTCTCCTTGAGGAGTCACGTCTATCATAGACGTGACCACTCACATATGCCGAACATATATATATCGCTGCCAATAGAAATAAAAAACGTACATCACAAAAATCGTCAGTGAGGATACGTTAAATAAGTTTCTGCAAAACACAAACCATATATTATACAGATTCAACAAAGGTATAAATTCACAGTTACATCCATTAATCTAATTACTTATAATTTAGATTTGATATAGGTTCAATTTGCATTTACCATTTCTGTAAAAATCATGGAATCAAGAGAGAGTTCACTACTTCCTACACTTCACAACAAAATGGAGTTGCTGAAAGGAAAAATAGGACAATTGTAGAAATGGAAAGATGTATGTTGAAAGAAAAAAAAATTGGATAAAAGTTATTGGGCAGAAGCAGTAGGCACAACAGTGTATTTTCTAAATAGACGTCCTAAAAAAGCAGTTAAAGGAATGACTCGTGAACAACCATGGTCTGGAGTAAAGCCAAGTGTTGATCACTTCAAAAGAAAAAAGGTCTAAGTTAGATGATAAAGGCCTCAAATGCATTTTTATTGGTTATGGAACTGAAAATAAACCACACAGGTTGTATGATCCAATTGGAAAAAAGCTTGTGATAAGCAGAGATGTGGTATTCAATGAACTAGCAGAATATAACAAAGAAAATGAAACCAAAGGAAAGGAGATAGCAATTGATGAGGTTGAAGAAGAGGAAGAAGAAAATGCACCTGAATCATATAATGCAGGAGCAATAAAATATCAAAAATATCAAAGGACATAAAAGAATAATCCATCAACTCTTATGTTAAGTTCAACTTTTGAAAAAATGACAACAAGGTCACAAGCCAAAGTGAATTTTGCATTGATGACTCAAATCATGGAAAATAATGAGCCACAAACATTTGAATAAGCTCAAGAAAAAGACAAGTGGATTGAAGCAATGAACAATGAAATAGAAACAATTGATAGGAATGATACATGGGATTTGGTTCAATTACCTCCTGGTAAGGAAATTATTGGTACAAGATGGTGTACAAAACTAAGTATAAATTTGATGGAAGCATTGATAAGCATAAGGCTAAATTGGTAGCCAAAGGGTACACTCAACAAGAAGGTATTGATTACACTGAAACTTTTGCAACTGTAGCACGAATGGATACTATCAAATTAGTTTTGGCATTTGCAGCTCAATAGAGTTGCACAGTTTATCAAATGGATGTGAAGAGTGCTTTCTTGAATTGATATATTGACGAGGAAGTGAATGTTTCACAACCTAAAGGTTTTGAAATACCTTCTAAAGAACATTATGTTTGCAAATTAAAGAAAGTCTTATATGGTCTCAAACAAGCATCAAGAGCATGGTATTCAAAAAGACTCATACCTACATCAGAAAGGTTTTTCACGAAGTCAATCAAATCCAAATTTCTATATCAGAAGCTTAGCTAAAGACATTTTATCTTTGTTCTCTATGTTGATGATCTTATCTACACAAGGAATAATCCAACTTTATTTGCAGAGTTTAGATCAGCCATGATTACTGAGTTTGAAATGACAAATTTGGGACGAATGCACTACTTTCTTGGTATAGAAGTATGGCAAAACAAAGATGAAATATTTGTCTCAGAAAAAATATGCTTCAAATATCCTACAAAAATTTTAGATGCAGAGTTGCAAATCAGTTGCAACACCTTTTGAAGTTGGACTTAAATTTTCTACTTTCGATGTGTCAGATCCAGTGAACCCCACTCTATACAGACAATTGATTGGAAGTTTGATCTACTTAACTACTACTTGTCCAGATATCACATAAGCAGTGAGTTTGGTCTCTAGGTTCATGTCAAAACCTAAGGAAACACATTGGAGTGCAGCTAAAAGGATTCTTAGATATGTTAGAGGAACATTGAGTTATGGTCTCAAATTTCAGCATTCAAAGGACAACAGATTGGTGGGGTATACAAATTCTGATTGGGCAGGTTCTACAGATGATAGTGTTGATATTTTGTAGATTCTGTCGGATAAATCCTTTGAGACTATTGAATATATATATATATATA